>ML976721.1:0-265685 GCA_010015655.1 Bimuria novae-zelandiae CBS 107.79
AGGATAGTTGATTTCTTAAAGGAGGCCTTCCACGCATTCCAGAATAGGGGGAAGAAGTCGTCTTTAGTGATAGAAGCTAGGCCCTGGCTTCTATGAAGGTATCGTGATAGCTCTGCTAAGTACGCTGTTAATAGAGGCTTAAACATCGCAACATTAAGTGGCTGAAGCGTATGAGTTAAGTAAGGAGGCAGGACAGCAAGCAGGATCCTATACTTATCACAATAGTTAATAAAGTCTATAGTAACATGAGATCCGTGGCCGTCCACAATCAAAAGTCGATAGGATCGTCGAGTCTTCTCTTTTGTACAGCGATCAAACACCTGCTCAAGCCAGGCAAGCCCGATATCGTTGTTCGTCCAGCCAGAGGATGATGAGGTGATAAAGACTTCGTGTTCTCCTGCCTTGATATCCTCTACCCAGCTTGATTGGATGCCCTTGTTGGCGGCCTCATAGATGAGGCTTGGCGGCAGAGCTGATCCATCAGCGCAGATACATGCCAGGAGCGTGATCCATGCGCGATTGCCATCTTGGAGTGATGCCCTAACCTCCTTCTTCTCCCACATTCGTCTGCTGAATATCCTCTTTGATCTACCAACGATACCGATCAGGCAGCCTTTCTCATCCATATTGTAGATATGACGAGGATCTATATGATATTGATCCATCTTGCTGTGTAGAAATTGGAAATAGAAGCGATATTTATCCTCTGAATCAGCTTTGTGGCGATTGCTGTCCATGCCGACCGTCCATTGTGAGATGAGATGAATGCTGTGTCGGTTGATAAAGCGCGTAACCCAGCTCTCGCTAACTGGCTCCTTTGCTATCGTAGAGGCGAAGTTCTGTATCATCTCTCTAGTGGGAGGTATATGTCTCTCTGTGAGTCTTTTGATATATCGTACAAGCTCCTCCTCTTGCTGGACGTTGAGCTTTTGTTGATTAATTCTCTTAGTTGTTCGCGACGATTGAACCCCTCTATGATTTCGCGATAGGGTATTGCGATCAACACCATGCCTACGCGCTATTTCAGCATAAGTAAAGCGTTCTCCTGGATTTAGCGATTCGATTTCATCAATCGCAGCTTGAATTGGATCCATGTTGATAGAATTATGACGCGCTGAAGGTTGAGGTGGTTTGGTGTTCGGCGATCGTTACGCGAATCCGATCGTTACGCGCACGGACACGGTAGCGCCCAAGGTCTTGGCTGGCGCAACACATTCAACTTTCTACAGAACCACCTGACTCGCAACACACACACACATCACGCCCACGCCTAACCTCACAGCCTCCTACCATGACCAAATCCACAAAACCAGAAGAGCCAACTCCAGCCATGGAAAAATCACAATCACCGCCTGCCTCAGCCGCGGCACCCACCACCCAAACAAGCACGGCCGACCCAAAAGCCGCCCTCGCCACCCGTATGGCCCGCTTCAAAGCGCTCCAAACACAGAAAGAAACCGGCCGCCGCGCCACCGAAGCCGAGCTCCGGGCGGCAGAAGACCGCCCGCAGCGCCTCGCGCAACTCTCCAAACTGCAAGCCGCCAACGAAAAAGCGTCGTACAAGCTGCTCAAAGCCGACGACCCGGACTTTGAGCGCAAGCGCAACTGGGACTACACGGTCGAAGAGAGCGAGTCGTGGGACAAACGCCAAACCAAGAAGACGCGGAACAGGGATAACGTCGCGTTTGCGGATTTTCGCGGCGAGGCGAATAAGGTGTACAAGCGGCAGGTGAAGCAGATGGGGGCGAAGGATCTGGAAGAGTACGCACGCGAGAAGGCGGAGCGGCTGCAGCGGCAGGTACGCATGGGACTGATAAGATTAGTCGAGGAGAACGGCGAGGTGTTCACGGTGGATAGCGAGGGTAGGGTGAACACGCCGGTGGAGGAGCTGTACGGGCATGATCACAAGCCGAGCAAGGAGGCGGTGGACAAGTTGGTCGAGGATCTGGAGAAGGGTGAGCGCGCGAGGTTGAAGGCGAGAGCCGCGAGGGGTATCAACGACGACGATGGCGGTGACGTTACCTACATCAACCAGAAGAACAAACAGTTCAACGAGAAGCTGGGGCGGTTCTACAACCGATATACGACCGAGATACGAGAGAGTTTTGAGCGCGGAACTGCGATTTGAGGTGAGAAAGGACGCGGCATTATACCCTGGTAGTTGGGCGTTTAGGCTGGGCATTAGCATTGCACTTGGGAATAGTTATACTGAATGCATCTTGAAATGCTATCAGATTTTTGCAGCTAGTGATCTCATGAGAAAATCGACCCTAGCACTCTCTGCACATCCTGTCCGGGCTCCGGCTTCTTGTCCGCCTTCGTCCGCATCTCCTTCTGCTGGAACTTACTCTTCCTTTGCTTCTTCGCCTTCCCTGACACCTCCTCGCCCGCACCCACACTCTGCACATCCTTGGCGCCCTCGTCCTCGTCACCATCCACGTCCACTCCCTTCGCCCTCCTCTTCTTCTTCATCCCGGCCACCGCCTTCCCCCTCTCCAGATTCTCCAAGAACCTCTCATTCTCCTTCTTGTTCCGCGCAATCTCCACCCTCAACCGCGCCGCCCTCTCCGCATTCTCATTCTGAATCTGCTCCACCAAATGCGCCCACCTCACCCCATTCAAATACTTGACATTCCACACCTCGTCGTGCCAGTGCGAGCGCTTCTTCCCGCCCATGATCTGCGCGTTCAAGTGTTCCGCTACAAACTTTGCGTCCCGTTTAGAGAGGAACTCGACCCAGCCGTCGAGGAACAGCTTGCGCCGCGTGCCGCCCGTGCGCAGGCGCGCGGCGCGGGAAGTACTGGGTTCGGGTGTCAGGAAGATGCGGCCGATGGCGCCGTAGGGCGTAAGGAGAGAGCGGAGGACCGAGGGCTTCATGAACGGCGGGACGCGAGAGAGGTAGATTACGCCCGATTTGTCTTTCTTTGACGCAGAGGCGAGAGGTTTGGAAAGTGCGCCGGACTTCAGTTTCAAGTCGTCAGGGAGGGTGGCAGCGAGGGATTCGAGGCGCGCGAGTTCGGCAGCGGGGGTGTCGAAGGTGGGCGCGTCGTGGGCGTCTTCTTGGTCCTCTTTGTAGTCCTCGTGGTCGGAAGCTGCGTCTTCGGAGTCGGAGTCGTGGACTGTCTTTCGCCGCTTCGTGGATTTGAGCATGCGAGATCGGCTCTCGTCTTGGGATTCGTAGTCGCGCTCTTCTTCCTCGCTTTCGTCGGCATCGAGCCATTCGTTGCGCTTTCGCGTCGCCATTGCGTTAGAGGGGAGTACTGCTGCCGAAAGTAGGATTTGGTTGTAGGGGTTGGTATACTTTCTGGGGTTATCGCTGAAAGTGGGTTTGCTTGTGACAATTCGGTTCCGTGGACCTCACCAAACTTTTGGTGCGGAGTAGCAGCAGAGGTGTAGAATTTTAGTGGGGCTCTTGGCAGAGAGGCTAGGGTTTCTGGTGGCGGACGCGGCCTAGTTCACTCTACACTTGACCTCTCAACATATAACTCCAATCACCAATACGCACCCACACACGCCGTTACCATGGGTGGCAACGATCTTAACACCAAGAAAAGCTGGCATCCACACTTGGCCAAGAACCAGGAGCGAGTATGGAAGGAGGAGAAGAAGGCGCTGGAGGAGCGCAAGCTCATCGAGAAGCTGCGGAAAGAGCGCGAGGAGGAGCGCCAAATCGAAGAACTACAAAGGCTCCAGGAAGCCAGCGGAGGCAGGGCTGTTACCAAGCGGGTCGACTGGATGTACGCGGGCCCCGGCGGCGACGGAGCGGGCGTGACAGAGGAGCGCGAGGGCTACCTGCTCGGCAAGCGCAGGATTGACGGTCTGCTCAAGGGCAACGAGTCGCAAAGCTTGCAAAAGGGCGCTGCTGTGGGCATCGATGCGGTCGGAAGTGCGAATGCCAACTCAGCACGCGACACACAGAAGAAGGTGCTGGAGGACCCACTGCTCATGATCCAGAAGCAGAAAATGGAGATGCAGATCAAGGCCATGAAGGACGCGCAAAAACAGAAACAGTACGAGGAGAAGCGTGCGAAGGAGAAGGAACACGAGAAGAACCACAAGCACCGCCACAGCCGCCGTGATCGTTCACGCTCGGCAGAGGACCACAACGACCGGGACAGGCGGCGCCACAGTCGTCGCGATCGCTCGCGCTCGGCATCAGACAATCGGGATGATCGGGAGAGGCGCCATCGCAAGTACCGGCGGGACGGCCGGGACGGCTACCGCCGACGTTCACGCTCGCCGCGACGTGGAGACGAGCGAGACAAGCCGCGCTACCGCTCGCGCTCGAGGTCGCCATATCGCACGAGCCACCGGGATGACTACCGCGAGCGCGACAACCATCGACGACGAGATCGATCATCTGAGCCCAAAGACGAGCCCAAAGAACGACATCACCCACGCGAGCGAGACAACTATTGCCGGCGGGAGCCATCCCCACCTCGCGAAAATGGCAGTCGCCAGCGGGAGCCACCTCCACCCCGCGAAAATGGTAGTCGCCAGCGGGATCCTACGCTCGAGGCAAAACCCGACATGGCCGCTCGCCTAGCAGAGATGCAGGCCGCAGCGTCATCGTTGGAAGAGCAGCGCAATGAGCGCGTGCGGCAGCGGGAGGGAGAGGATGCGGCCGAGGAGGCAAGGCACAAGAACAATAGGGACGGCGGCCAACGCTTCATGTCGGGCATACGGAGTAAGGCATCTGAACTGGAACTGGGCGACGTCATCGCCCGAAGCCGGGCGGGCTTCAAGAGGGAGATTGACGCTTGAGAATTCTCTCACGTAGCGCATCTCCACGCAATCCCTACTTTTGCCAACCTCCGGGAGTTGTCAATAGCCAGATTGAATGCTAGATAGCTAACATTGAAAAGGATGGAAGAATCGTTCTTGCTACGTGCCAGCCAGGTTCGGACTCACGAGGATCAGGATATCTATTTTCGGACATTATATAGAGGCCATTAAGGCGAATCGCACATGATACCCATTCGACATGAACGTCCGCGGCCTATTTTATTCACAAGTGACCTCTTTCCACTGTGTTGAGCTTCGGACTCGACATATCCGGCATGCCTCTACTGTTCATTTCACTCTCTGAGAGGCATGTCTGAAGTATCACTCTCTCACCACAAGAACCGAATATTTCTAACATTCCACTAGTCATCGTACAACTTATCTTATTTGCACACTCTGAGGAACCCTGCCGTCGCGTGTGGGGTGCATTTGTCGCCTGCAAAGTACCGCGCGCAATTTGGATAATACGTGAATAGCCACCGTCACGCCTCATTGCCATCTTAGCTCTTCCCAAAATACACGCACGTTTCTTGTGGCCATGATGAATACTCCAGCAGAACCCATTTCTCGCTTCTATCAAGCGCAAATCTCACCATGGTGTTCCGTGCAGCACTCGCCGCTCTTGCGGTCGCGGCGCATGCGCGCTCGTTGAACGAACGACAAACTTCCACTATCACAGTGGACCTTTCGAAGACATACCAGACTATGGACGGGTTCGCCATGTCAGAAACCTTCCAACGTGCCAACCAAATGTACGCTCTGTCCGAGAGTCTACAACACTTACGCGCTCAATCTCCTGTTCAACCGCACATCCGGGGCAGGCTTCTCTATCCTCCGCAACGGCATCGGCTCATCCCCCGACGCTTCCTCCGACCATATGATCTCGATACAGCCCGAGAACCCTGAATGCCCCAGCGCCCCACCAAAGTACATTTGGGACGGCAACAACAACAGCCAAGTCTGGGTTAGCACCGAGGCTGTAAATACCTACGGCATCAAGACCGTCTACGCAAACGCATGAAGTGCACCGGGCTATATGAAAACCAACAACAACGACGTGAACGGTGGGTCTCTGTGCGGCGCATCTGGCGCCAGCTGCAGCTCTGGAGACTGGAAATAGGCGTATGCGAATTACCTCGTGCAGTATATCACGTACTACAAGCAGGTTGGCGTGGACGTGACGCACCTGGGTTTCCTGAACGAACCGAATCTCACGACGAGCTATGCGAGTATGCGCAGCAACGGACAGCAAGCGGCGGACTTTGTAAAAGTGCTCAGGCCGACGCTGGATAAGGCGAAATTCACGGAGGTGAAGATTACGTGCTGTGATGCGGAAGGTGGAACAGTCAGGCAGGTATGATGGGTGGGCTTGCGGGCGTGACTGATATGCTGGAGACAATTATGGGACAGTACGGAATTTCCTCTTCCTTCCCTGTTCCTCTCTTCTTTCTCCTTGGTATTCGAGGAGAGTAGTAGTTGACAGGGTGATAGCTCCTACATTTCCGCCCCTACTTCGCCCCTCAACACCCCCCCCCCCCCCCCCCCCCCCCCCCCCCCCCCCCCCCACCGCACCTGGCAAACCGAAAACGCCGACCTCCAAGGCCCTTGGACCATCGCCTTTTTTTTTCAACAATGGCGCCGGCGAGGGACTCACCTGGGCGCTCAAGATCCACGACGCCATCACGCGTGCCAACGTCAGTGCATACCTTTACTAGGTTGGCGTGCAAGGCGGTGCCACAAACAGCAAGCTTACCCGCATCGCGAACGACAGGAAGAGTGTTATACCGTCAAAGCGGCTGTGGGCGTTTGCGAATTGGAGCAGGCACGTCAGGCCGGGCGCGGTGAGGGTGGCCGCAGCTGGTGGGCCGGCAGGGGCGAGGGTGAGTGCGTTCCAAAACGTGGATGGGACTGTAGCGGTGCAGGTCATTCAAGGGGGAGCGGGCGCAGGGAGGGTGGGTGTAAAGGTGGGTGCATTTACAGTGAAAAGCGCAAAGGCATGGGTTACGGATAATACGCATGATTGCGACGAGTCGGTGGTGATGGCGGGCGCTGATGGGGGTATGAGTTTGGATGTGCCGGGGAGGAGTATGGTTACGGTTGTGTTGGACGAAGTTACTTAAGTGCTTTATGGAAGGTGTACAGAACCTTGGAATGCGGAATATCACGCACCCCGTGTACGATCCAGAGCATCGGAACAAAATGTAATGCGTACGACCTGTTGTCGCCAACTTCGTTAAGCATGGATTAGTTGAAGGTTGCGCGCAGATGATTCGAATTATTTCAGTCCTCTTGTAAGAATTAAGGCCTGTTCGGTGGCCGCAATCTAAACCTTGATTTCATCTCACTGTACCAAAAGTGGGTAGACTAAAAGAAAATCAATATCGTGTTAAGTTTAAGCGTAACCTTAACGTTTTAAATAAAGGTCTAATTTTATAAGATAGACTTTGCTAAATTAACCTTACTAGTACTAACGTACATGCATAGCGAGTGGCCGGGCATAGCGAGTGGCCGAAAATGCCAAGACCCCATTAAAACGTTCTACTACAACGCGATATCTTAACAACGCGATATCTTAACAACGCAATAAACTACCTAAATTAAAAGAGGCTAGATTATAGCTTACGCTTTAAGCTATTAAAGAAGACGCGCTACTTTTAATTTCACGCGCTATAGTAGTTTATAGCGTTACTAAAAGAACACTATAATAGAGACGCGCTAGAACTACCTTTCAACGTAACTACGTACCTAACTTAATAAGACTTATTATAAGAGAGAAGCAGGTAATTATATAGTATATACTTAATCTAAATACGCGAAGGTTTCCGCCCTAGCTTACTACTATAAAAAATATAGTTAATTCTTTACTAGCTGCACGCTATAACGAGCTAGTTAGTTAAAAGTAGCCTTATTACTTTATTAAGCGCTAGCTAGAGCTCTAAGTTAAGTTTAATTAAAAGTATAACTATAAGAGAGCCCTCTGTGAGGATCCTAAGGTTGTACAAGGCTAGTTCCGGCTTATAGAGAATACTAAAGCTAAGTATAGTATCCTAGATAAAGATACCTACAACTTTAACAAGACTAGCTTTATAATAGGCATAATATTAATAGGAGTAGTTATTATAGGCTCTAAGCGTTAAGGCAAGCTAAAGAGCGTATAGTAAGGTAATTAAAAGTAGATAATAGCTATTTATAGCATTAACGCGACAGGGTGGGCGATCCCACCCTTCTTTATCTTTCAGGGCAAGCACCACCTCTCTGCCTGGTACTAAGAGAAGGATCTACCTCGCGACTAGGTTCTCGCAGTCTCTAAGAACGGCTAAACAAATAACGAGCTTAGTCTATAGTAGCTAAAGCACTTTAACGCGTATACAAAAGAGCGTACTATTAATAGCTATTAGTTACTTATTATTAATGGCCACGAGAGCTATAACTTGCTTAAATTCTAGCAATACTGCAAGGATAAGAAGATTATTACTCTCTATATACCTCTATATTTGTCGTACCTCCTGTAGCCACTAGATATGGGGTGTTTCTCGCCGTTAAAGAAGGCATATAGGCGCCAAGCCGAGGATCTAATGCATAACTATATTACGTATATTACTAAAATTAAGTTCCTACCTTATTTTATTACCGCTTTTAAGGCTATAATAACTTAAAGTAATATTTAAGGAGGCTTTTAAGGCGCTAGCCTTATTCCCCTTAACCTAAAAGTAATAATATTAAAGCTTAACGTTTGTCTGCGTACGCCTTCGCCTTCTACTATACGCGATAGTACGTGGCAGTCGCAGACGCCTAGCAACACCCTAGAATTAGGGTCACAATTGACGCTAGTGAAGGAGAGGATTTAGAGGCACCTAGATAGCTCCCTAATAAGTATAGTTAAGGTAGTTAAAAAGCTCGTGAAAGGCGCTAAGCTAATAGCGCATTCTTTAGTATTAATAATAAAATATAACGCTAAGCTTTAAGCTACTAATAAGGCCACTACACGACGTAAATTACATAAGAAAAAGTAACTATAGTAGGAAGGGGTCCTTATAACTATTAATAGCTAGTAACTAGCTACCCTAAAGGACTTTACGGCGCGTAGTAATAGGAAGAAGGCGAAGAAGAGGGTGCACGCTAATAGAGGCGAATTAACTTAATAGCGCTGTAGACGCTGTGGCGAGGCTGGGCATAATTCGCGCACGTGTAAAAAAGAAGTAGAAGTAGATTCTGAGTAGATTGGCCTACTACAATTTCTTATTACTATTTGTGTGCGTTCTGTACTATTGTGTAGAGTGTAGATTTTGATGGGGTCTTGGCATTTTCGGCCACTCGCTATGCCCGGCCACTCGCTATGCATGTACGTTAATAGAATTTTTTTTATACCTATTTAGGCGCGAGATTATTGTTAAGTCTCTAAGGGATAGCTAGTCCTAAAGGAGCTAAGGTTAGTTCTTAAGTAACAGTACTATAAGGTAAGGAAAGAGTATTAATAGCTTACGTATATTAATAGGGCGTTAGTATTAAAAGTAAAGTAACGTTATAATTAAATTAATAAGAGCCTAAGTTAAATTTAAACAATAGATTAATAAATAAGTTAAATATAAGTATAAAAGGTTATACTTAACGTTCCTATATACTAGCCTACGGCTACTTATTAGCGAGCACTCTCTAGCGCGTAGTTACATAACTCTCTTAGCCGCTAACATTATAGTAAGAGCAGGGGTGCACTTATATATACGTATTATTATTATATATAAAAATGGTTTATTATCCTTATATTAAATTATAAATCCTAATATTATCTTCCTTTTTTCGTAAATTGCGTATCTTTAGCTATTACTTATATAAGCTATTAATCCTATCTACTATTTATTTATTAGTTTGTATTATGCCGGCAGACTCTACTATTTATAAATATTATTTTTATTCGAAATTTTTTAGTGCTAATACTAACGTAGAAAATTCTTATACTAATTATTATTTTAAGAATTATATTTATTACGTTATACTTAGTATTAGTCTAAAATATACTAAGTATATTCACATAGGTTATCCTTACGTGAATATAAGTTCGGCCTCTTTAATAAATTTTAAAAGGAGTATAAATGTAAGAGAACCGGTTGGGCAGATAGTATAGTAATAAGATAGAGACTAAAGGGGTTATATTTCGTATATAGAAGAAGAAGCGAATTATTACTAAGCCTCTACTTAGATAGTGTTAGCTATATACCTAGAGTTACCTAATCCTACTAAGTTAGGCCCTTAGTTAGCTATATATTCCTATAGTGTGATATTATCCCACTTCTATATCTTACCTTGCCCTAAGGACGTATAGTAGGCTATAATAGGCTAAAATGGCGTAAAGCGACCCAAACTATAGATACGCAGCGCGGTGGTACTTAGCTACGTAATAGAGGACGTAGTAGTAAGGCATGTATACTATATAGTTACTACTATAACTATTTTTTTTATTTAAAATAAAATGCCAGGCTAGCGCGTTACTTAAAAAGTTTTACTTAAGAAGTTTTATTTAAAAGACCTTAATAGCTTTTTAGCGTAAAAACTTCCTTTTTAGTATACCTTACTTTATATTTTAATAAGATCTAGACTTATACCCTTATTCGTGCATTAGCTTAACTAATTTATTATAATCTTTAAGGTATTATTTACGTACGCGTAACTTATTATATACTTTATATATATATATATATATATTTTGCCTTACCCTATATACCTCTACTATAGTAGTAAGTTCATTACGCATACTTACGCTAAATTAAGACTAATAGTAGCTAACTAGCTTTAATAGTTTTACTTTAGCGTCCTAGGGCACCTTTTAAGACTTTTTAGACTCTTTTACTATATTAGGCCTTATATTTATAAGGTAAGGACCCTTATAGATCTTTAAACTAAGGCTATATAAAACTATATTTATAGTAATCTTCCCTATATTAAGTACACTAGACACATAGTTAAGAAGTAAGGCAATATTAAGGACTTAAAAAATTATTACTAATTTTTAGTTAAGTAAAAGGCCTTTAAAAACTAGTATATTAAGGGAAAGCCACGCCTTAAATATAAGTAGTATTAGTATATAGGAAAGGACACTACGCGGTAAGTTCCTTATCTAAGCCATTATAAGCTATAAAGGGGCCTTAAGGCTCCTTTAGCGCCTAAGCACTACTAGTAGATCTAAGTAGCGCTAATTTAGCGTATATAGCTCTATACTAACGTATATATATAGTTTAACATTAAAGAGAAAAATAAATTAGCTAAGTTAGTAGCTATACGCGCTAATCTGCATAATTCTTTATTAGTTTACCTTAATAAAAATATCCTAGATACTACCCCTAAGAGTAATGCTTTTACGGGCTAGTAGATTAAGAATTAATTTAATTAAAAATTTATATTAAGAAGGCTAAAACCAAAAAGGTTATAAAGAATATAGCTACTATGCTATACTATAAGGCTATAACTAATATTAAAGATATTAAGTGTCACGATGCCTATATATACTATCCTATGCCTTATAACGATAGCTATCGTTACTCGTTCCTTGGGGATGTATGGCGGCGTGGTATAGAACGACGTACATTACATTAAGTTAAGTAATAAGTATTAGCTTTATAATAGAAATTATAATAGCTAGCTTAAAACTACTTAGTTAAGTATTCTTTTACTAGAATGCGATTATTTTAGTTCTGTATTAAAGGTAAACTCTAAGTAGAGGAGAACTTTATTAAATGGACGATAAAAGCGTTACTTAAGCGCGTTAATTGTATCAGCGCAGGTCACTTAAAGGATTAATATTGGCGTATCTCCTAGTAAAGGCATATAGGAGTGCGTGTATAAGAATATAGCCTTAAATAAATTAAGTGCCTATAGG
This sequence comes from Bimuria novae-zelandiae CBS 107.79, assembly GCA_010015655.1. NCBI lineage: Eukaryota > Fungi > Ascomycota > Dothideomycetes > Pleosporales > Didymosphaeriaceae > Bimuria > Bimuria novae-zelandiae. The sequence continues at coordinate 11,657 of ML976721.1, forward strand.
CCTGGTACGAAAGGATACAGAAAAGGTACTAAACTATAAAGGCCCTAAGCTCCTCTAAATACACCTCTTCCTAGATAGCTAGCTAGCACATAACTGCCATAGGTTAACCGTCGGTCTAATAGATCTAAAATAGGTCCGAATCGGATCCGTAGTTCCCTATTGGTCTAATAAATCCGAAATTGGTCCGATACGGATAAGTGTTGGTTTTCGGATGATCTCGAATCCTGTCTTAACTGGCCAAGGGTTCTCGTGTCGACGAGCGATTGTTCCTGTTACACACATGGTCTCTAAGATATACTTAGTTAAGGCTTTTTATATCGCTTAGTTTTAGAACTTAGGGTTTATTTTTTTTGCTTTTAGACACACTATTAGAAGATACACCTTACTTTTTATATATACGATTAATACTTTATTTACGTTAATTAGTAACCTTATATAGCTAGTTAAGCTATTTAGGTATTTTCTGCCCTAATATAGCGTAGTTAGATATTTTTTAGACTACTTTACTACTTACTAGAAAGAATAGACACTCGTCTCTTAACTATACGTTACTTATATAACTAGTAACATGCTTTCTCACTAATTTATTAAACACTCTAGCCTATTAGACACTACAGTACTGAACTCCCTATAAGAGACACGTACTTAGTTTAAAAAAAATAAAAAGCATAGTAGTAATTATTACTTTATTAATAAAAGTCTAAGAGGGGATTACACCTCTTACCCTATATTATAAGGTAGCTAGAGAAATTAATAAAACTAGTATTCGTTTAACTTTATTACTCTTTTATAGGTAAGGAAGAAAAATAACTTCCTTAACTAATTAAAAATAATACTAGCTATCCCCCTTCTTTTTTAGGAGGATAACTTTAGTTTCTAGACTTTTACATAGGCATAATAATAACTAAGCGCCTTACTACTAATAAAAGTACTAGGCTCTTAAGTATTTGCCTTTTTAGAATATCTTTCCTATTTAATAAAATACTCCTAAGCTCTAGTTAGTGTCTACTACTTATTAATAATTTATTCCATATTATAGATATTATCGCTATATTAGCGTAATATATCCTTCATAGGCTCCTAATTATGTGGTAACGAGCCACGTAGAGCATATAGTTCTAATAAGGATAAATAGAAAACAGGGTGAACTCTTCCCAAGCTAGGGAGGTCTACTTAGTATACTGTGGCGGAATCGCCTATGCATTTCGTAACTTCGCCTAGTCTAATCTATTTTTAGTCTAACTTCTTATTTAGCCTAATTAACGTTATGTTTCGATTCGACACCTATACCTTATTACCTACCTTAAAGTTAAAAGGTAACTTTTTTTTTAAAGCGCCTTCTAGTACTTTTAGATAACCTTTAGCTTTAACTTAGTATTTATATAGATATTAATAGCTTTAAGGCTATTAAGAACGTATAGGGGCTTTCTCTATTACTTAAAGGCCTATTAGGCTAATTTAGCTTATAAGAGTTATATCTATAGCAAATTTAGAAGGGTGTAAACCCTATAATAGGATAATAACCATAATTATACGCATATTCCACACATAAGACCTATACGGCCTAGTTATTCTATTCTAAGCTATAAAAGATACAAAGATACTATTCTAATGTATAATTTTGCTATTTAGTCTCCCTACTAGTTTAAGGGTGGAAAGCTAATATTAAAACGCGTTTTAGGTTTAAATAGTAGTAAATAATTTCCTAATACTTTGCTTATATTATCGGACCTCTATTAAATAGCATAGACTCTAGATTAGTATAAAGCTATATAACTTTATATATCTAGATCTAAGCTAGGTTAACGTTATCCTAGGCTATCCTTGTAGGTACGTAATAAGCCATTTTTAAATATTATTTAATATTAACTAAAATAGCGTTATAAACAACTTCGCTAAAGCGACTTAGGGATAGGTCTATAATAAAATCTATAGCTACGTGCTGCCATGGTCTATTTAGGACAGGTAGTAGCTAGAGAAGCCTTTATAGTTTATAAACCTTTATAGTGGCCTGTTAATAGTGCTTATAATTATTAATATAATCTGTAACGTTTTTAGCTATCCTATTTTATATATACTTACGCTATACGCGCGTAAGGATCGTACTTATACTGAAATCACCTAATAAGGGTTAATTATAGTATTTACTAATTATAGCAGACTTTTCTTTTACTATAAAAGGCTATATTAGCATCTTTAAACGCTTAGCGGAGCTTCTAAGAGCTTTTTACTTTAAGGTATTATTATTAAACTTAGAAGTATTAGAATTTTTACTTATAGCCCTAACTTGGGTGCTCAGAGACTTATTATCCTTTATAAGACTTAAATTTTGCTCTTTAAACGCTTAAATTGCTTTTATAAGCTTTAAGTTACGAATACGGTTTAACTATAATTAAGTAAATATAGTTATAACTATAACTCCTTTAGCTATCTTTAGTGTTCTACTAAGCATATCCGCGAGAGGCTTTATAAAGACTCTATTTTATTTATACTTAGCTTATTTAGCATTAAGCATATAGTCTGGACAGCGAGATAGCGTATTTACTAGGTTAGTTAAGCCTGTTTAATACGTTATAATAAAGTTATACTTAGGAAGCACTAGGTACGCTTATACTTATTATTATAATAAGGTTTTTATCTTCATAAACTAGCGTAAGTTATTATAGTCCGTAAGGACTTTAAATCGTACTCTTTATAAATAACATTACTAGTGCTTAATATATATTATAATTAAGCTATGCTACGCTACGCCTAGCTTTTTTAAAGAAAAAAAGTTAATAGGGCGCTAGTACAACGTACTATTTATATTAGGGACTAATTAACTCAAACTAGCGCTAATAGCCTTATTAGAGGCGTTTATTTTGATATATATCTATCTCCTGTATTTAAAGTGCGTAAGAATTAACACTTTAAGAAAGATATTATAAAATATTTTAAAAGTTCTTTGCTTATAGCGCTAATATTCATCTTAGCGCTTTCCTCCCTTCTTATAGCTAGCCCGTCCTAGGCTCTATTAGGCGCCTTTTAGGTTAATTTAGTTAAAGGTAACGCTAATTAAGAGAAATACTTAATAAATTACTTATAGTAGTTTATAAAGCTAATAAAGACCCTAATGTTACGCATACATTATAGCATAGGCTAATTCTATATAACTTTAATCTAAGACTTATTAACTTAGAGGCCTTTAGGAAAATGATAATGCTAAAGTACTTTATAAACTTTATGTGATAATGGTACTTCTTTAGGTTAATAAAGAAGTTTACTTTACTTAAACGTCTTAGGACTTTATAAATATAATCCTTAACGTACTCCACAAGCGAATCGATCACATAAGCGAATCGATTAGACGTGCCAAGACACACACCAAAATCTGCACCTATCCATCCTTACCAACACTATGCCTGTAATTTAAAGATCTAGGACTCTACGCGAGAAGGCAGAATTGCCTATACTATATATATATTATAAAATAATTAAATTATAAGTATTAGGGAAGCGGCGCGTATATACTACGTAAACTATAATATACTCTTACGCTGCTATTATAGCTATTCTATACGCTCTTAAACTATTATAAATAGTAGAAACCTTAATAAGAACAAAGAATAGATATTAATAAAGTAAATATTAGATCTAGCTACTCGCGGATACCCCCCTTATAAATAAATAGTTAAAGACACCGTAAATATGCTGCGTTAACTACAAGGTAAGTAGTTAGTTAGTAAAAATTAGATTAATAACTACGTTAGATGCGCTCTTAAAGTGCAAATTACGTAAAGTAAAAAATATAACTATTAAAAAGTAAAATAAGAAGATTCTAAAGTAATTAATAAATATTTTTAGCTCTTTAAGAATGTGACGAATAAGCATAGTATCTAAAATAATAATATTTATAATATAGACAAGATTAGCTTCCTAAGAGGTATGACAGCCTAGCATGCTAGCAGGTCACATGACCTCGCGTACGAGGCGCAACTACCTTACGCCCTAGTGCGGCTGCCCGCGCACCTAGCGCAGTTACTTTAGATAGATAGTTGTTCCCCTCCAACAAGCGCACAAAAGCGCTGCGAGCCTATATACCTACAGTCTCCTTATCTTAGTGTAGCTAAAATAGAGCTAACTTACCTTATCTACTTCTCTAGATGCAGGAGACCGTACCCGTCCTTACAAGAGGTAATATTAGTATAGCCAAAGTTATAACAGTAGTAAATAGCCCTTAATACTATATATAGCCTAGAGATTGCGACTAGATATTAGTTATTAAATGCATAAGCGTTGCTAAACGCCGTATACTAGCAATAGTTATTACTAAAGGGAAGGTGCTCTAGAACGTCTAGTTTAATAAGGATATAGGTATTCCAGATAACTAGATGATCGCTTATAGTAAAACCAGATAGTTAAACGACAGACTAGGTTATATATGGCTTACAGAGGTGTTTGATCCTTGTATAAAGCTACATACTAAAGGCGTTAAACGACTTCTTATTATAGACGGACATAGCAGCTACTATTTAGAGCGATTTGAGACGTACGCAAGGAACAATAATATTATCTTGTTATTGCTACTTTTATATTTTTTATATATTTTATAACTATTAGATGTTGCCTGCTTTAGCGCGGATAAGAGGCGCTATTATTAAGGGGTAGAAATATTAGCCCGTAATAGCTAGAACTACGTTAATATAAATAACTTCTTTTAGATCTACGCTGCTGCTCGTCCTAAATTGCTAAGTAATAGTAATATTAAAAGCGCCTTTAGAGCTACTAGTATTTTTTTATTTAATCCTAGTAAGGTGCTTAATAGATTAGGTATAATTAATATCTTACTACCTTCTAAGCCTGTATCTTCCTTAATAAATTTAGTAACTAACACACCTAAAATAGTGCGCTAGATTAAGAAGCAGTAAAGAGCTATAAACGCTAATAATATAAGCTTTAGTAATAATTAATATTACCTATAATAATAGTAATATAAAAGATAGTAAAAATTGCTAAATTAGCCCTATAAGCGTTAATAATTATAGCTAAGTAACTTAAGCGCGCGCAGGCTTATAATACTAAAGTAGTTAAAAAGCGTAAGAAGAAAGTTAAGTATATTACTTAAAAAGAGAGTCTTATATTTAAAGAGGTAGTTAAGCTATTATAAGAGCGTGTAGAACCTCTAAAAGCTACTTAAAGTATAAATAGTAATATAATACTAGGGCCTTTAAATCAAGCTTGGCGCTACTATAGTAGGTATAATTTAATTAAGTATAATATAAGGACTTGCCTAGCACTTAAGAAACCTTACGCAATGTAATTATTATATAAAATTAGATAATTATGTTATTAATAGCGGTGTTTCGCGGTGCCAAGAAATCCCTGATCGATTCGCTTGTGGAGTACGTTACAGTAAAATTAATTAAATCTAATAATAAGCTTTTCTTTATTAAAATAAATATTAAGAAGTAGTGGTTAGCATAAGTGATTAAGATTAAGTCTTTAGCATATAATATTTAAGTATAAAATAAAGGGGCTAAATACTTAAGGGGTATAATAAAGGAGAAAGCGCGTGCAATATAACTTAATTTTAACCTATGTTAGTAGATATAGTTTAAAATTACTGAAGCTATAGTCTACTTCTATAATTAAACCTTAAACTACGCTAATTAATAGTAATCGCTCTATAAAGTATCCTTCATAATAGTAGCCTTTTAGAATAGCGTTATTACCTAACTAAAGAAGCCTAATTAAGCTTACTTAAAAGTTTATAGCTATAAAGCCTTTACTATAACTAATAATACTAAACGTGGGAAGAGCAAGCTCTAGCGACTAGACCCTAAGGCCTAAATAGGCTATTTAGTTAGTTATAGATTAATTAATATATAAAGGATATAAATCCTAACTTTAATAAAGATAATTAGTACTCGCGACGTAATATTCGACGAGGATACTATATATTCTCAGGTAAAACTAACAACCTAATAGATAACTTTATATATAGTATATTAAAAAAAAAGTAGCTTAGGTGCAATTAGTAGAGTTACCTTACTTACCTTAATATAAGTAAGCTACTAAGTCCTTTAAAAATAAGATAATTAGTAAAGCGCTAAAGGAAGAGGTTAAAGAAGCTTTTAAGTATAGGTAAGATAAGAAAGTTAAGTATAAGTATCTAACGCCTCCTTTAACGCTACTACTAATAATACTTTTTATATAACTAATAGTAAGAGGCAATTAAGCTAAACTACCCTTAATAGTATAGACAAGGTAATAATAGATAAGCCCTTAGGCTACCGCTTTTATAGCAGGCACAAAAGCAGAATCTTATGGTTTTATTAATAAAAAGACGCTTAATAAAATATAGCTAAAGCGTATAATTACTGTTAGTAAGAAACTTTTCTAAAACTTACTACTAGAACTACCTACCTATAAAGACAAACTTAAAGATTATCTACTAAATTACCTATAAAAAGAAGCTAAGCAATCTTGTCTTTAGAGTAACTATAAAATAAAATCCTAAAGTAAGGTAGCTATCTCTTTAGTAAAAGTAGTAAGACATTAGATCCTTAATTATATATAGGTTTATACCTATAAGTTTAATAAATACTATTAACTATAGAAGTGTAAGATACGACTAGTCGTAAGAGGTAACTAATAATAGCACTCTACTTTATAAGAAACCTATGCTATAATATTTATAAAATAATCTTTTTATATGCTTATAATAATTATAGCTTAGTTTAACCTAGAGCTTATTTAATATAACGTTACTAATGATTTCATTCACGCATACTAGACAGAGAAATCTACATAAGAATGCCCCGCGGCTACCCTCGAGCAGGCACAGTCCTCTAACAACACAAAGCACTCTATAGACTACGCATATATGCACTGCTTTAGCAGAGAGAGTTCACATTAACGCTCCGCAATATTAGCTTTAAAATAGTGTCCTACAAGCTATATTATCTTTTTAAGAATAGTATTAATATTTATTTTTATATATATAATTTTATTATTGCTTACAACAAGTTGTAAAAGCAACTTACTAAAGCCATTTTAATAATAATAAGTACTAAGTTTACACGTACTAGTAGTAATTACCTATAGTCGTTTCTAGGAGTTAAAGTTATTAGAGATTAATTAAATTAAAAACTATTACTATTCTAAATTTGATATATTAATAAAATATCGCGCATTATTAATTAATACAAAATTTGCTATAATACCTTAATAATAATAGTTAAACTACTCCTACGCATAGGGCTCCCTAGCAAAACTAAAGTTAATTAGTATTAGTAAAAAATAGGATTAACCCACTACGCTATAGTAACTACGCGACTAAATATTACCTTTATAAGTTTTTAATTATTATAACTCCTATCTAGCCTTAGTAAAAAGTACTAAGTAGCTACTAACTAAGTTCTCCTCTATCTTATAGATACCTAATTATAAGGTCTTTAGCTTAAAGGTGTAGATACTTTAGAAGTAGTAAGCAATGTATTTTTTACTAATAATATTATTAACTACAAGAGCTCGCAAGAATACATTATTAAGCTATTTAGTAGTTAAATTATATAAAGAGCAAGCAAGCAAGATATAGTTACTATATTAACTATAATAGCTAAATTACTAGCACTCTCGCAGGCTGCTAAGTAGGCTTTATTTACTTTATAATTACTTAAGGAGGTAAAGATTAAACGTAGTAACTCTCTTATTATAATTTATTATAATAATTAGTAAATAATTTAACTTATTACTAAAAAGATCGCTAAGCTGCAGACTAAGCTTTATTATATAAATATCTATAATTATTAGCTAAGACAAGAGATTGCACTAGAGATAATTAAGGTAGACTATTAACGCTTAAAAGATATAGTTATAAATAGATTTATAAAGGCCCTACTAGCTAACAAATAGAGCAAGTTTTTAGATAAGCTAGGACTTATAGAAATTAAGGATAAAATTACTAATAAAAAGGTTAACCTACTTAAGCTAGAGCAAAAGATAGAGGCTTTTAAAATTAAACTATAAAACTATTTAATTACTAATAAATAATCTCTAGCTTAAGAATAAGCCTAAGCTAAGGGGGTGTGTCTAATTACATGGTCCTCTGCGCTTGCAAGGTGGCTGACGCACTTGTACCCTTACATAAGATGCATTCCTCCCTTGCATGAGATACATTCTACAACAAAGCAAGGGATGTCTTTATGGTTATATAGAGGATGCTACCTCCCACAGAAGAAACAGAATCAATGATCATTTTTCGGATCTCATTAAGAACACCCTTCAATCTGACAACTTCTAATAGCAAAACTTCTAATTGCAAATATTACTCCTAAACCTAAATAAAAAGATAGAGTTTACACTTAGGAAGGAATAACTCTATTAATAGTTTAAACGGTTCGTAATTGTTTATCTTCTTTAGTATCTTGGTATAAGATGGAATTGTTAGGCTAGGGAAGGATATGACCATTGGGGAGAGAAGCACGACAAATGTTCCATGCTCATGATGAAGCTGAATTTCGCTAAGTCCTAGAAGGCGTCCCTTGTATCTAGAGAAGAATAGATAGATTGCGAGCATTCGTTTTAATGGCATCGGATTGTATCCTGTCATGAGGTCAAGCCATCCTAATCTGGTGCCTGATGATGAGGCAATCAAATGGCCAGGACAGCTTCGAAGACCCCTTCAGACACTCCATCATGAGCATTGTAAATGCACTCTACAGTAAGTCCAGCTTGGCTTATGATACCACGCCAGGCCTCTTCTGTTCTCTCAGCTACGCCACACAAGGCCATCGTGTTGATATTTTGGATCGACACCTGCTGCCCGGCTCCAGATTGCGGGACATCTGATCGTGGGCTAAAATTCTCGAGTATTCTGGTTTCATGGCTTGCGCAAGGTGTTGAAGGATCTTGATAGAGAGGTCGTCCGGCCAGTTGTGAAGGCATTGTCGTGTGTAGTAGATTTTAGCATCTAGTCAAAGGTCAGCATCAATATATCTATAACCCCAATGGAGACCCCTCACTCTTCACGGGCTGATCGGTGAAAAAGTCGTGCACCTGGAACTCTCTGCCCTCAGCCTTTGGCGCTTGGTCAATCGACATCGCCAAGTCCGGCACAATAATTCTTCCTGGCAGATGAGAAAATGCCGTTTTCAAGGCAACGGCCTTTGAACCGTGCCCGCCGCCTACGTCGACGAACATCACTGTGCTAATGGATCTGTCGAATTCATCTATCATCTTCTCTGCCACGGGGTACAAATGCTGAAGTAGAGCATGAACTTCACCCCAGGTACTCATCAGTGTTCCAAACCCTAGCCCAGCTGTAGGCTTCTCACGAATTATGCTGATGAGGTCCATGTTCTGTTAGCCGAAAGCTTTCTAAACAGCTGTGTTCATGGGATCTGCAGGGTTCTAGTACTTTGTGGATTCCAGTAGATCGGGCAGGGCTTGGTAAGTTGGATACAGAAAGTCGGCGCTGGTAAAGGCATAAGCATTCTTCTTCTTCCAAAGGTAGTTTTCCGCTCACCAATTGACAACGGCATGGCCGAAAGAGGCATTTCCCAACATTTGGTACTGTAGACGGAGGGGAAATTTTTCCTGGTCAACCTCTTTGATTGCGCCGAAGGCCGTTAGGGCGCGGAGAATGCGTTCTGTGGATCCTATCAGCGTTCCATCCGTGCAAACGTGCCAAAAGCTAGCACCGAATACGAACTCAGTAGATCCCGGTCAACGCCTGTAGTAGCCAGCAACTGATCGAGGGTTTTAGGCGCAAAGTTGTCTTCGGCAAGTCAGGCAAATATTTCCAGCTTCAACGCGATCTTGATCAGGGTACCTTCTACGGGCTAAATATGGTTTCCTCTGTTAGCCCAAGAAAAACAAGTATATCAGAACCTACCTGAGAGAGCAGCAGGCGAACAACAACTACAGTAGGCCGCTCTAATGCGGCACTAGCCTTCTTAGCAGCGATATAAAGCTTTGCTCTGAGTTCAACATTCTCTAGAAAATTAGTAGGCGGGCTCCGAGAGATCGCTTCGAGCTCGTCGAGAAGCTGGATGGGTGTTAGGCGAGACATGACCTATAACAAGTGCACGTATGCCGAAGTTCCTGGAAGGACGGTTTGTAAAGGTTTAATATTTGTGAATGAGTCGATTACTGTGACTGGAAGGCTGCGAGCATGGGCGAGGTAGTTAAAGGCAGGAGCTGTGCCGCAATCTGACTTATTCGTTCGCAAGTGGCGACGAACCGACGCATCTAAGCTGTCCGCCAATCGTCCTTCATAACACTATAGCAACGCTCGGGGTTAACAAACTTTGCTCAAAGAAAGGAAGGCTTAGCTGGCCAACATCGGGTACATCCCATTGTCTAGCGCGCGTATGGTATACATTCCCTTTTACGCCAGATGAAGAGCAGCAGTTTCGGCTGCGCGACAAAGCGTGGGGTGCCACGTCCCAAAATATAAAACTAAGCTTAGATGATGTTAATGAACGTTTTCGGGTTAATGGAACTTTCTTCATAGACTTCACCCTCGACGTCTGTCCCAGTTTTTAACCTAAATTGGGGATTTAGAACAGGCGAACTCTGGGTTGCTGAAAGAGCTAAGAAACTAGGAAAGCCTTAGCCAGAACGGCTCGGTCTAAACCTAAGCCTTCACAACATGAATGGAGTTGGATTTACGATACGAGATTCGCGGCACCAATATTGTGGACAGAGAACGGACCGATCGCTACCGGACGGACGGTTGCGCATTTCGCTGTCTCCCCTAAACCCAAAGAAGTAACCCGCCCGCCTGTTCCCAAAAACGGGAAACCCCACCATCATCCTCCAGGTCATGGATTGTCCTACAGCTGCGCCCTTGCATTCAAGAATAGATTCTGAAGTTCCCTTAGAACTGTGAAGCTTTTATCGCCGAAGCCACCGTGACTCATTCTGAAGAATCAAGCTTGAGAGTCCACCGACTGCGTGGCCCTAGGGTGAAAAGTCAGATTGCTTCTCTCGGCCACAATACTTGCGCGACAAGCTTTGCTTTTATGCCCCCTGGCACTGTATATACGTGCGAGCCGCAGCAGTAACCGCATCCAGGGGTATGTGAGCAAAAGCGACCTGCAATTGTGCCTCCGTTAAAAAGTCCGTCCGAACCCACACGCCGTTTCCCACAACTTCCGTGACTGCGACCTTCCCTTCTCTTCGCGCCCTCACCAAAAGGACATTGTCGCTCTACCACGATGGCTCGACAAATAATAGATGACGAATCCCAACCTTTAACCTTCCAATCAACCTGGAAAGCCAACCCCGACCCCACCGCGCTTCCCTTCCCCCGTGACGACCCGCCATTTGCCCTAACAGCCGTCGACTGGCACCAACTCAGCATCACCGACGACCAGTTCACGCCGCACACCTGGGAAGACATCCACCACCTCATCATAACCGACCAGCTCAATGAGCTCAAGCGTTGGCCCTCGTTCCTCAAAGCGTATCTCGCATGGACCGCGCACGTCAAGGCGAAGTACGGCAGCGCAACGCAGTACCTTCTTCAGCAGCGCCTCTTCTGGGTGCCTCTCAACTCCACTGGCTCCTTCAAATTTGCTGTCGCGAACGAGACGCCGTTCATGGACCCGCGGGACTATAAGATTATCAAGAATGACTGGACGTATGCGGTGACGGAGGGGATTAGTCATATTGTGGTGTGGTCAAAGAAGGCATTACCAGTGGATGGGGTGGGGGCATTAACCGAGGACGGAAGACGGATTGTGCAAGATTTCGTTAAGCGAGAGTTTAGGGATCAGGCGGGAGAAGAGGTGGAAGGGAGCAAGGTGCAGTGGTTCAAGAATACGACGATCTTGCAAAGCGTGAGGGCGTTGGAGCATATTCATGTGTTGGTTAGGGATGTGGATGAGGATATCTTGCGACAGTGGATAAACTAAGATCGTGTACAATCGAAATGTAGTCTAGAAACTAGGGGGTGGTGGCCGGGAGACGCATGCGAATGCTGAGAGAGCGCCCAAATATCTACCCTACTGCTGATAGTGAGTGCAATAGGCTAGATGGCTGCCGAGATATAGAGAGACGATAGTCAAGTAAGGCGGTAAACACTAACATATAAGGCTAGGCTTAGGCTGGTAAATAGGTAGGGGTTAGGTTAGGGTTAGGTTAGGTCTTACCTAATTACAATCTTTAATCTTAAATAACTTTTTTAATCCAAAATTCTTATAATACAGATTAAATATAAGCTATAACTATATTAAAAGAGTTATTTTAAGCACGTATTCTCTAATATATTATTACCTAAGCGTCCTTTAATATAACTATAGCTTATTTAGTATAATATTAAGAACTTTGTAGAGGTTCTTATTTAGGTTCTCTCTATAAACTTTAATAAATAATATTATTATCTAGTCCGCGTAGTAATAGCTATAATTAATATTTATATTAAAGTGGTTCTTAAGCTTCGTGTACGCGGTTAGAAACGTACTTAACTACTAATTAATAAAGTAGAGGTAATATTTCTTCACGCGGCTATTAAGGATCTATAAAAAAAATTACATAAAACTATCTTGGCTAGATGTCTACGTAATAGTAGATGCTGTAGAAGATCTTTAGTTTATTATCTAAGAGGTTATATAGCTTTCCCGTGTACTTCTTGTCGCGGTCCTAAATCTTCGCGAAAATATAAATTTTTACTAAGTCTAGTTTTTTATTATTAAATATAACTAGCGAGATTAATTTATACAGATCTATTTTCCTTAATAGTTTTATTAAAAGAATACTTAGTCCTTTTAGGCGTTGCAGATATACTAGCGTATATTTATAAAACTAGTTAAAGTTATTATAAGTGAAAGGAAGTTACTATATTTAATAGTATTATTAATTTAACTACTATAAAAGAGTACTATTAGAACTACCTAGACGTAGAGGACCTAGATAAATAGACTAATAAACTACCTAAAATAATAATACACTAGACACCTATATAGATCCTTATAAGCTTAGACTATAAAAAGGGAAAGACCTACTATTATAATAACTTTTTAAGCAACCTAATAGCCTAGACGTACTATTAATAATAATACGCTAGTATATAGGCTTTTGCCTCTAAACTTATATTTAAGAACTAAAGGTCTAATAGCCTAGACCCTAAAGCTTGCTTCTAATTGGTTAGACACGACGCTAGCCATCTAGATACTAGCACCTAGACTAAGCGAGATAGATAGATCCACGCTGGATAGGGGGGAGAAGACCTTTTCTCCTTATCCAACGTCTTGTACCTACACGTAGATACCGAACGAAGCACAATTAACCTAGCTTTCTGAGCCAGGTTCTCTCTGCTCGTTGCTCTCGTGACACTTACACGTAATATAGTCTATAAACTAACTAAAGTACCTTTAATAGCGCGTCTCCTTAGCTAGTTCGTTTAAAGTTAATAAGCTTTAATTACTACTAAGGATAGTAAATTATAATAATATATAATAATATATTTAGTAGTATTAAAATAGCGCTTACACTTACATAATGTGTAAAGTATAGAGAGAAGATTTATAGTTATTTTATAAATAATAAAAAAGCGCTTTTAATTTTTTTTAAATATACTAATAGGAAGAATTATCTAATAAATAAGCGTAGGCTTAATTATTTTTAGCTTAAAGGTAGTCTTTATATAGGCTATTAATATACTTATTAAGTTAACTTATACGTTTTTAGCACTTATAAGACTTTTAACTAATAAGTAATAAGAAATCTACGATTATTATAGCTATCCTTTAAGCGTTACTAGTATAAGAGCTGGACACTTTACAAGTAGGAAAATTGTCTTAAAAAAGCTTAGGCTCTTCGTGAAAGTCCTTAGCGTCTAGATATTACTAGAACACGTCCCTAAGAGAGCGCTCGGCCTTCTAGTGCCAGCTTTAGTGGCGCCTCTAATGGTCTTTAAACTAGGCTAGGCGAAGACGTGAGTGTAGTGCTATTACTACTTAATATAGTAAAGGAAACGGCTCTATTACTAGTTTATTAAAGTATATAATAAGCTTTTTAAGGCTGAGTTTTATACTATTTTATTAGTAAATAAGCTTAAAGTAGATTTTAATACACGGCGCTTAATTAGTAAGCGACTTGTAATGTTATTATAAACAAACTATTATTTACTAAAAAGTACTAAATCCGCTTACACTAGTAGCACTTTTAAAAGTTTTGTATATTTTATAAAACTTTTAAAGTACTATAATAATAGCCTAAACTGTATCCTGGTTATTATCTAATAAAAAATCTTATATAAAATTAAATATTAGAGATAAAGTGTAGTCTTTACTACTAGTATAATTATTATTAATATTATAATCTAAAACCTCGGGCGCGCGTCTTATATATTATTAAATTAGCTTTTTAAGCTTTAAGTAGTAGAGTAGTATAAGATAAACGCTATTCTACCTAATACCTCGATTACTAACTAAGTTTAAGGTATTATAAATCTAGAATTAATTATTCTTTATCACCTCTTATTGTACCTAAAATAATTACTTATAGCGCTTATAGGAGGCGTATACGCTATTTATAAAATTATGTAAATTATTAATAACGCTACACTTTTAGTATAGAATAAATTACTTATTAAAAGAAATAAGTAAGTTCTTCTTCCTATTTACTTTCCCCTAATTTATATAAAAAAGCCTTAATAATGAAATTAATAATATAGCGTGCGCAGGGTATGCAGTATTTTAAGCTAATATTAATATTTAAATCTTTATTAATATAGTATAGAAACTTTTACCTATTATTACTTATATTATTACATATAGAATAATAAATTTTCTCTTTAATTTAATAGTCCTAAATAACGTTAAGGATAACTTAAGCTTATATAGTAGTAGTACAATTATTAAATAGTTATGAAAAGGCAATAAGGAAGTTTTAGTATTAGTATTTAGTATTTAGGTTATAAATTTAGTTTATAAGTTATTTTCTTATTACTTTAATAGTTACCTTGTTAAGGTAAGCGCTTGCCTAAAAGGGTTACTTACTAATAAAATGTGAGGCACTTTGTGGCAGACAATTCGGATCAGGGCAAACGTGTGTATTAGACAAATTCTTAGGGATTTGGGTAAGGAGCTACAGAAGCATATATATACTCCATCACGTGACCTGGCCCAGGGTTGGTCCGGAGGTTACCCGAAGAAGATCCGGGGGATCTCCGAAGGGGCTTCCTTAGGGCCTGGTCGGGAATGCTCCTGACATAAAATAAGTAATAACTTTAAGAAAGCTTATATTATTTAGTAACTCTTAAATATTATAACTTAACGTGGTTCACCACCAAGCGGGCCAACCCCACCGAGCGGGCCAACTTTGCTAAATGCAGCCCACCTCTAGCTTATACTATAATGCTATCACAACATAACGCGTAACAACCTTATACTAAAAGCGTACTATAGCTTACTATTTAAGCTATAATTAAAGATTGCGATAAGAGTAAAAAACGCGTTATTATAGCCTTTAGCGTGCTTTAAATAATAGTATAATAATAACGCTAAGGAGCCCTCTCTTAACGCGATCGCGAGCCTAACTTAAAGAAGCTAACTAAGCTAGAGGAGAAGGCTCTAGTCTAACGTATACTTAAGCTTAACTAGCAAGGAATAGGTGCAATAAGGGATATAGTCTAAAATATAGCTAATAATCTACTTGCTAAGCGCGGTAGATAGCCTATTAGTAAGTACTAGGTAGACAGGCTTAAGACGCGTACGCTAGAAATTAAGCTTTAAAGAAGCTATCTATATAATTATTAGCGAGCCCTAAACGAAGATCTACGTATTATAACGCCCTAGTTTAAGCTAGTTGCTAATACTAAGGCTAAGTACGGTATTGCTAATAACGACACGTATAACTTCGACGAGACAGGCTTTATAATAGGGGTAATATAGGGTTAGATAGTCTTTACAGGCTCTAAGAAGCGAAGCAACCTAAAGAAGATTTAACCTAGTAACTATAAATAGGTTACTAATATCTAAGGTGTTAGCGCTAAAGGCTAGGCTCTACTACCCTTTCTTATCTTCTTTAATAAGGTTCTAATTACGTCCTGGTTCTATAATCTACCCTAAGACTAGGTTATTAAAGTTAGTCTTAATAGCTAGACGTTAAACAAGCTTAGCCTTACCTAGCTAAGGCACTTTAATACCTATACTAAGGCGCGTAGTTTAGGTGCACACTAGCTACTAATTATAGATAGTTACAAGAGCCACTGCTCACACGAATTCTATAAATACTATAAGAAATAGAAGATTATTATTCTCTATATACCTCTACACTTATCACACCTCTTATAGCTACTTAATGTAGGTTGTTTTTCGCCTTTAAAGCGGGCGTATAGTAATAAGATTAGTAGCTTAGCACGGTACGGCACTAAGTAAATTAAGAAGAAGGTCTTTCTACTAGCCTTTAAAATAGCTTTTAAGAAGGTAATAATAAAGGCGAACATTTACGCAGGCTTTAGAGGCGCTAAATTAGTCCTACACGACCTAAAGGCGGTGTTATTAAAACTTAATATAGTTTTTCGTACGCTAACTCCACCTAACGCAGAGGATACCTGTTATGACCACGAACCCCATAAGGATGAAGAAGCCAGACAATTACGCCAAGAGAGTAATTATTGACAAAGTAGTAGAGTTAACGGGACCTAACGGGGCGCGGGGCAGCTTAGGTTAGCAGTCACGTGATGAAGTCCCGTATAAGCGAGAAGTCCCGCATAAAGTACGGGACTATAGGAAGTCCCACGGACTACCTTAGAGAAAGACGTCTTGGCGGGACTACAAGGAAGAAGTAGACTGGTATATAATGTAATAGTTCTCCTATATTATTTCTCTCTTTATAGTTAACTTATATATCTTCTGTGCGAGTACGTTCTCCTATACAGACTAATAGTTATCTTATTTATTATAAGATTAGATTATCTAGCCGCGCTAAGTGTCGCATTAACTTATACTACTAAATAATCCGTGAAGCACCACGATACCTTACCACCCTAACCTAGATTAGAATAAGGTGTAAGAGCCTTATAACACTTTAACTACCCTACGGTACAATAGCAGGACCTAGTTCGACCACCGCAGCTCCGGCACCTAAGGAAAAGACCCTAAGAGAGATAGTTATTAAATAAGCGGCTTAGATAGCCTAGTTACAGGAAATTATTAACCGGATAAGCGAAAAGATAAGCTAATAGGAAAATGCGAAACATTAACTAAAGGTCCTAAAGCCTAAACCCTATTTAGGAAAAGGTCACCCAGGAATGTTCCTAACCTAGATAGAACTATTTATTTGTTACAACCCAGGAAAGTTTAATATAAAACAAGATAAGATCTTAGTTACCTATATAAACATGCAAGACAAGGCAGCCGCGTGGGCTAGACTAATAATTAATAATTTCCTCGAGAATAGCAAATTAGAGGATTATAGTTTAGACGCTACTAAAAACGCCTTTAAGGACTAAGAGTCTTTTCGCAAGGCCATAAAAGGAATGTTTGGCACTATTAATAAAGGATATTAAGCCGAAATACGCCTCCAGCGCCTACGTCAGGAGAAATTAGCGGTACTCTATACACTAGAGTTCAAACAGATCATGGCAGAACTTGAAGGATAGGGAGAAGCCCTACTTATAATTACCTACTATAACAGACTAAAAGAATCGGTTAAAGACAAATTAGTCCACTAAAGAAAAGCAGACGACCTAGAAGAACTTATTAATAATGTAATTAAAGTAGATAATCGCCTGTACGAACGCAAGCTAGAAAAACAGTATAGTACTAGGCTACTTACTAGAAAAGAGAATTAATCTAGGCCCGCAGGGAGAGACCAGGATAAAGATATTATTATAACTAATAAAGCCTAATAGTACAAAAAAAAGAACGGCAAGGGAAAACAGCCGTATAGACTAAAGAAGAGTTACTAGGGTAAGAATGGCATCTCGCAGGAAGAGCGAGAACAGAGGTTTAAAGATAAAGCCTGCCTCTAATATAGCAAGCTAGGCTACTTCGCTAAAGACTGCAACGATTAGGAGACTAAGGTTAATATAACTAACCTCTTACAAGTGGCTATAGCCACCCTTACGCTAGTAGAAGCTAACGGAGTGGATCTTACGCAGGAGATCCTGGAGCTAATAGAAGAGGAAGAGGAACGAAAGACCCTTCCTAAGTACTAGATCTTCTAAAGACTAGCTAACGACACCTGCTAGATGTGTAGCAGTACGCTACATTAATTGTCTTAGTGTGAGGCAAAAGTGATTGTCTAGGGGGCACACGCATGGGACGCCTACTGGCTAGCGGAGAAGTTACAAGGGCGCCCAAAACAATACCTACGCCAGATCACGATACAGGAACGACATAAATACGCCAAATGGTGGCAATTCACGCGTAAAAGATGCCGATAACACTCTAAGGCTAGAGTTAGGGCCTCTTATTTTCTAGGAGGTTTAGAATACTATAGGCTAAAGCAGAGCTAGTGCAGCGTGCCTAATAATTATTATAAGCACTTTCTAGCCTATTAGGCTAAGCACTATAAATAGAATAGTTAGCATTAATGTTTTGACATTACCTATAAGCTATATAGGTAGTAGAAGTTCGAAACAGGCTAGTTCCCTTAGGGCTTAAACCCCCGCGACACTAGCATAATAATAAGGAATACGTAGTCAGGAAGAAACGCGGACTACTTATTAATAGGGTAAGAATAATATAACCTATAGTGCTTCGCACATCTAAGCCTGCAGGAAGAGGTAGCCTCCTTAGACAGTTATCTAGGGCATAATGCATTAGCCCAGAATGAATGCCTTACTCCAAATTGCCCGCAACATGGGAATTAAGGAGTATACAAATTTAATAGAATTAGAGAGACTTACGCCCTATATTAACAGCAATATAAGTAGCACCGAATTAAGGAAGTCTCTAAGCTATCTAAGGTCTAGGACTAGATTAAGAAAGCCGACGCCGGTTAGCCTAAAACCTTAGACAAAGGGTTTAATAATTTAAAAAACTAGATCGTTACTAGGTAACAAGCCACACTAGTAATAGTGCGATTATTATGGCTTATTAAGTGGACACTCGCCAAGTTAAGAAGCGCTTAATTAAAGACATTACGGTGCATAGACATCGTGTTATAGTACTAATTAACCTAGGGGCAGACGCGTGTCTGATTACCCCGCGAGTGGTTAAGAAGTATAATATGCCATATTGTAATAAGAAAACACTACTATAAATAGGACTCGCGGACAGGACCTAATTATAAGGATACAGTGATAGTTAGCTGCGCCTTAAGACGGCGCTGGTATAAGTTAACATAGAAGGCCTAGAGAGCCAACACGTCTTTACTATCGCGGAGATAGGAGACATCAAAGCCATCGTTAGATACAAATGGCTAGAACAACATAATCCACGAATAGACTAGATTAAACGAACAATCCTTCTCCGGGACCCACTAGCGAAGGCTTAGGCGAGCCCTAGTAGGAGGGAAACTCCCCAACCTTAGGCGAGAAAAAGGAGTCGACTATCTAGGATATAAGAAATATTAGTATGTAAGATAGACAGGATCTTAAAGTAATACCTAGGGCAGGTGCACTATATATAAGTCCAGGAGACTAAGATAGTCCTAGACAACCCTAGTCTACCAGAAGAATACAAGGAATTCGCAGACCTGTTTAAGGAATACGACAAGACTATCCTACCTAAACACAAGGAGTAGGATCACGAGATACCACTAGTAGAGGAAGCTAAGCTATAGCCAGAATACCTAAGGCCCCTCACCTATAAATAAGAAAAAGAGTTAAAAGAGCTAATATAGAAGAATCTACGCTTAGGGAAATAGCGGCCTAGTTAGAGTCCTGTGGCCTTCCCTATACTCTTTATTCGCAAAAAAGACGGTAGGCTGCGACTCTATGTAGATTACAGATAGCTAAACGCCGTGACAATTAAGAATCGCTACCCGTTACTACTAATAACGAAGCTCATAGATAGACTCCGAGGAGCTAAATACTTCACGAAATTCGACGTCTAGGATAAATTCTATAGAATTTAAATTGCGAAAGGGCACAAGTGGAAAACGGCGTTCCGCACACGATATAGCCTTTTCGAGTACACAGTTATGCCTATAGGGCTAACCAACGCACTAGCAACCTTCTAGGAGTTAATAAATTAAGTACTATATAAATACTTAGACGTATTCTGCACGGCGTACCTCGACGATATCTTAATATACTTACACGGAACCTTGGAAGAGCACAAAGGACATGTACGCAAAGTACTATAGAAGTTATAAGAGTATTAATTACTCCTACACCCTAAGAAGTACAAGTTCTATGTCACTACGACAGAATATTTAGGATTTGTAATATCCCAAGAAGGTGTTAAGATGGACCCAAAGAAGATCACAATAATAGAAGAATAGCCACTATTATAATTAGTAAAAGATATCTAGTCTTTTTTAGGCTTTACTAACTTCTATCGCAAATTTATTAGGAACTACTTAAAGACAACCGCTCCGTTAACGGAACTTATAAAGATAGGGAAATAGCAACCTCTGTAAAAAGTAAAAATAGCGGCTTTCGAGTAGCTTAAACGCCTATTCCTAATAGCACCCCTACTACAGATGTACGACCCAGAGCGGCAATATTACATCTACACGAATGCATTGGACTATGCGCTGGGGGCCGTATTATTATAAGAGTGCAACAACAGTAAATAGAGACCCGTCTTCTATCACGCACGCAAGCTCTCAGGAGTAGAACTAAATTATAAGATTTATAACAAGGAGTTACTCGCAATTATTAACTATTTTAAGTAATAAAAAGCGTAGCTTAAAGGAGTAAAGCACTAGACAGAGGTCTTTTTAGATTACCTTAACCTTACGCGCTTCACAACCACAAAGAAGCTTAATTAATAATAGGCTAGATAGTTAGAATAGATAGCGGAATTTAACTTCCGCATTACCCATTTACCTGGCAACTTAAACGCCATAGTAGACGCACTTAGCAGGCGTTTAGATCTCGTAGAAAAAGATAATAAAAGTAACTATATTATAATCCTAGCCTACGCGAAGGACGGAACCCTTTGCTATAATAAGATATAACTTACGCTAGCACTAGAAGCACGGCGCGCGGATCTTACCTATTATAGGCTAATTATAAAAGAGATATAGGATTATAATAGGCTTAAGGATAAGGATTACTAAGCGTATAATTTCTACTAAACCACAAAATTAATGGCACGGGACTATTAAAACTATATCTAAATTAGCGAGTAGATAGCTCCGCTGCTAATTAAAAAACTACACAAAAATAAGAATTAGGGACACCTAGGGATCGCCAAAACAACGCGTCGAATCGCGAACAAATATGCCATCCCTAGGCTACGCTAGGCGGTACAGAAGGTTTTAGGCAACTATTTAGCCTATTATAAGAACAAGCCTAAGAGACATAAGCCCTATAGCCTCTTATAACCACTACAGCCACCCTTAAGACTATAATTAAGCGTAATCATAGACTTTATCGTGAAGCTACTAGCATTACTAGCACTAAGGAACAAGAATCCCTACGACTTAATCTTAGTTATAATCTGTTGACTTACTAAGGAGTCAAGGTTTGTGCTAATTAGGGAAGCTATGTCAGCAGAAGAACTAGCCTATATAGTGGAACAAGAACTAATATTACAGGTTAGACGACCTAACGAGTTTATTATAAATAGGGCTAAGATATTTACATCGTTATACTAGACCACGTTTATAGCTAAATTAGGGATTAAGCACAAGCTTACGACGAGCTTCTACCCTAAAATAGATAGCTAAACTAAGCGAATAAACTAAACGTTAGAATAGTATCTCCAGATGTATGTAAATAAGCTTTAAGATAACTAGGTTAAGCTATTGCCAACGGCCTAGCTGGCATACAATAGCGCAAGATCGGCGACTACGGGGTACTCGCCATATTACGCCAACCATGGATGTGAGCCAACAACTCACCGGGATCTATTAGACATCCAGAGTATTGCGAAGAACGCAGCCAATAAGGCCAAACTTATACAGGACCTATATAAAACACTACACGAGAACATCGCGCGACGTAATAAACAAATAGCGCGATAAGTAAATAAGAAAAGGATTATAAGACTAACCTTTAAAGAAGGGGATAGAGTCCTCCTCTCGCGAAAAAATCTTAAGATAATAAGGCTAAGTAAAAAACTAAATAACCTTTAAAAGGGACTATTCGAAATCCAAGAGGTTAGGGGACCAGTTAATTTTAAACTATAGCTACCTATAAATACACGGATCTACCCGGTCTTCCATAAGTTATTATTAGAACTAGCACTACTAGACGCCGAACTAGAAACCTAGCTTAAACTCGAAGATAAGGAGTACGAGGTCGAAGCTATTAGAGACCTATAAGAAATTAGGCGTTAGTACAAGTATCTAGTAAAGTAGGAAGGATGGCTAGAGAACTATAATACGTAGGAACTAGTATAAAACCTCACGAACTACAAGACAGCGCTAGAGAGGTTCTATAAGGAATATCTAAAGGCGCCGCGACCAGATTAGTAAGGAACTTAAAAAAGTCAAAGGACACAAAAGGATTAAAAGGAATAAATAAATTAGCCTAAGTTAGCCCGTAGAGGTGTATGTGGCAACGGTTCGCGACTATTAGTGGCAGCTATACCCTTCGGATCCCCCAGTTTTTCTAAAGCCTTAATTATATTAGCGACACGGAGATTGTGCTAAGTAAAGGCGTGCTCCTTCTCTTCTACCTCCGCCAGCTTACGCCGAAGACAAGCGGTTGCTAAAGCCAAGCGAGCAGACTCCTCTATAGCAAGGGCCTAGCGCTCTTTAGCTATAAGTAATTCTAAACGCTTTTCGCGCTTCTCCTTTTAAACACGCTCCTAATCCTTCTTAGGAATCCATAGACTACACTTAGCATAGGCTACAAGATAGCCCGCACACTGCCTAGAGGTAGCGTTAATAAAACACTATAACTTCTTCTTCTAATAACGCTTATAACTAGACGCTATCTCTAGGCCCTAAGCTTTCACCTTTTACGCATAAGCGCGACGAGTCGTAAAGGACAAATAGGGGGCTTTTAGTATAGTTAGTAAGGTAAGGGAAATTAAGAGGAGGCTATAATTTGCCTTAGGACGCGGGGATGCGCACCTTTATAATAACTAGTACTAACGCGCTAATAGTATAGTATAGTAAAGCAAGATATTAAGATAATAACCTTAAGAAGGGGGATAGTGTTACGACCACGAACCCTACAAGGATAAAAAAGCTAGATAATTACGCTAAGAGAGTAATTATTAATAAAGTAGTAGAGTTAATAGGACCTAACGGGGCGCGGGGTAGCTTAGGTTAGTAGTTACGTAATAAAGTCCCGTATAAGCGAGAAGTCCCGCATAAAGTACGGGACTATAGGAAGTCCCACGGACTACCTCAAAGAAAGACGTCTTGGCGGGACTACAAGGAAGAAGTAGACTAGTATATAGTATAATAGTTCTCCTATATTGTTTCTCTCTTCGTAGTTAACTTATATATCTTCTGTGCGAGTACGTTCTCCTATATAGACTAATAGTTATCTTATTCGTTATAAGATTAGATTGTCTAGCCGCGCTAAGTATCGCATCAACTTGTACTACTAAATAATCCGTAAAGCACCACGATACCTTACCGCCCTAACCCGGATCGGAACAAGGTGTGAGAGCCTCATAACAATACCTTATAGGAATTAAAAACACTAAGTAACCTCCGCGAAATAGAGGCTTAGTTAACGCTAGTTCGTAAGCGTGTATAGAAGTACAGAGATTTACTAGTTTCTCCGCTTCTTAGAGCTGTTAAGCAGCTTAACAAAGGTGTTGCATTAATAGGGCACGAAATAGTATTAATATAATAAGAAATAGTAGGGCTTCGCAAGGTAGTAGAGATAGTAATAAAAGTAAAAAGTTAAAAGAGGAAGTATATTTAGGTAGCTAAAATACTTATAGTAAAAGAGGTAGTTAATTTAATAGCTGAAAAGGATAGTAGTGGGCAAAAGGAGGGTGAAGAGTCTGCAAAGAGGGTGCGTGGGCAGAGGCGCTGCGAACGTTGCGGCGAAGCTGGCCACAACGCTCGCACCTGCGCAGTAGAAATTGTAGATGCATCTAATAGCAATAAGTCTAAATAGTATTTCTATATTCTGCGAATTATAGTAAATTATAGTGGTGTTATAGGAGGCGCTTCGCAATAGACTAACTTTTAAAAAGTGGCCCGCTCGGTGGGGTTGGCCCGCTCGGTGGTGAACCACGTTATACTGAACTTACTTTTTACGCCTTTTAGGAGCTCCCTTAACTCTCCTAAACAATTCTCTAGTAATAATAGTACGTATAATAATACTATATTATAGTAATTAAGCAGCGCGTATAATAGGGCAACGTAGTTCTATATTATAACACCTCTAGTGGCGAGAGAAGCTGCTATAAAATAGCTAAAATTATAGAGTATTACTTAATTAATATACGTCTATTAAAACTCTCTCTCTTACCAGAGTGTAAAAAAACAACACTAGATCTAGCTCTTACTACTCCTTTAGTAACTTCTTATAAATTAGTAGGCGTAACGGCTTTAATAATAGGTTGTAGGTTAGTTTTTAGATCCTCTTTATTTTTTTATATAATGTTTAATATGTGCGGTACTATTAACTATAAAATAATAGTTTAATTTCCCTAAAAAGTAGTAAGTTTTGTATAAAAATATTATGTATTAAGTTATATTATCTTATTAGTACTTTACCCCTGCGCTAAAGTTTTATATAAAGCTAATACTTTACTTACTTTTAATCTATAACTTATACCTTACTTTATTCTTAATTTAACTACTTGGAAGTAGCTGCTAACTATGCTAGAGGTTATCTAATTAATATTAAATTAAAGGCTAATATTAAGCTTACTATACTTATAAGGGCGCTAGGTAAAGGCTAAAGACAAGAGTAAGACTAAAGGTAAAAGTAAAAATAAAAGTAACGCATTACTCCTAGTAATAAATATTCTTTTAAAGGCGATAGTAGAGTAAGGCTCGAAGCTTAGCTGTTATAAGGGCCGTACGTACCTAAGCCTGTTCCGGGTTAGGGAAGGATAGGTCAAGGGTATAGCGCCTACAGATATTTAGTAGTTAAGTGCTAAGGATAATAATATAATTAATTATAGATAATTTAATTTTATAACGAACTATAAAATAACTAACTAAGAGATTTACTAATCTATTATAGGAGATGTACTTGTAGTGTTAATAGGTTAACTATAAGGAATAGGAAAAGTATAAAAAGATTATTAAATTATATACTATATATCTTTGTCTTTACTATTATTAGAATTAATATTATAGTCCTGCTAAGGTCCTGTTCCTAGAGGTAGTCTCTAGGACTTACTACAGTCCTGACCCTTATGTGGGACTTCTCGCTTATACAGGACTATATTACGTAATTACTAACCGAAGCTACCCCGCGCCTTTATATATTCCTTTAATATAATTATTTTTGTTGAATGGGCTATACTAAGCCAAGCATATCGCGATATGATAGGGCTAGATAGTTATACAATGGTATGGGTGAGAAAAGGGTCTAGTATTCAAGTCTTGTCTGTCTTATCTACGTACAGGGAAAAAAGGGTTATAAGGATTAATATTCGCGCACGGTGCCTGTAGCCTGTACTTTTACCTATATAGTATTACATAACTATTATTACCTATTTTAAGATATTATATTAGGTAGCTACCTGTACTACGTACGGACACTGGCAACTTTTCTTTTTATAATATTACTTAAATCTTTTCTTTAACTTGTACGGGGTCTGATATGTCTTAGATAGTGTCTATTTTATTCTATATAGGGTTAATTCTATCTACAAATGCTTTAACCTAAATCTAGAGCTAGTTTATAAAAATAAGCTTCTCTAAGGTAGTATTTAGAGTCTTTTTTATGCACGTATTTACTAAGTTATCTTTTTTATTAATTTAGTAAACTTTGTTGATCTCCCTCTTTTTGTATAATTTATAAAGTAATATAATATTAATTATAAGTCTCTTCTTATTTATTATGACTAGTTTAATAAGGTAATTATATAGCAACTTTAAGTTAGTGTAGATAATTATAGGAATAGGTAGTAAGTCTAGGTTTTATATAACTTATTTTAGCGTTATACTTAACGCTATTGCACTATTAAAGCTGCTAACTATTTTATATAGCTTACTAGTAAGTACACTTCGTGTAACTTGTTTATATTTAACTAAGTTCTAATGTATAATATTGCCTTTAATTCTAAAGCTATTATTTTATTCTATATAGTGTTTATTTGCTAACGTAATTATAAATCTAAGCTATAAGCTTAGGTCTTTATTATTCGCGAATAAGCTATTTATAAAGATAAATAGTTTTGTATAGGTAAGGTTTAATAAAATAAATATAAGTCCTTACACAAAGTTTTAGATTTACTATTTAAGTTATATATTATTCTTTAGTTTAGTAACTTGCGTGGCGGCGGATAAATTAAATACCACCTTTAGTTAGTAAACTAAGATAATATATACTCCTCTTGCTTTTTATATAATATATTAATATTATGCGTTAATAGCCTTTAGGTTAATTATATAAAGTTAGCTAGATTATCCTTTTTACGTAAGTACGATAGTATTCTTTTTTTTTATAAAATTTATTTATTATTAAACTTTAGGCTTTGCTCGTGCAAAAGGTTTATTTTTAGTTTTATAGAAAAAATTACTTTTTATAGTTCCTTCTCTTTTTTTTATAAGAAACTAGGGGTGATGATACTAAGCGTATTATCTATTTATATTTTAATAAGACTAAAAGTTAGTAGTCCTTTATTCGTGCTAAGTAGGTATAGGTTATATATAAAAAAGTTATCTTAAGTACGTTTTTATAGTAGTTATAGTAGGTTTTAAACTAATATAGTCCTAATTCTGCTACTCTGTATAGTAGCTTAATAATGCGTAGTATAGTGTTAGGCAAGAAGACATTTTCTAGCTCCTTTAGTAGCCTTGCCTATATCGTACAAAGTAGCTTGTCTATAGACTATATGTACGCTTGCGTAATGTCGCGAATTTTATAATATATACTATATAAGATAATATGAGTTAGGCCTAATACTAAAATTAGTCTTTAGCTTATTTTTTAAATTATTAATAACTATATTAAGATCTCTTCCTTCTCCTTATTAAAGTGTCTAGCTAGTATAAGTTATAACTTTTTATATAGCTAAGTTAATTTGCCTTTTATTTCTTGTATAAGGCAAAGGTTAAAGTTTTAGCTAGTATAAATCTTTAGGTTAAACTTATAGATTTTAAATATTCTGTTTACTATTAGGGCGTCTATTTTTATATAGTCTAATTTTTTAAAGGGCGCTCTTAGAGTTATAATTACTTTTTCTTACTATAGCCTTAAAGAGAATTTATACGCGTCTCTTTCCTTCTACGTAAGATATTAAATAGTCTCGTGCGGAGCTTCCTTTTATAAGGCGTTATATTATATAGGGTTTTTCCTTTGTCTGCCTCTTCTGCGTATCTATAGCTATTTAATTAGCTATTTTATAGCATAATTATTATCTTTAGTAGGTAGAGGTTCTTTTATATAGTAATATAGCTTAACGTGCGTATATTAGATAGTTAAGGGTCTATTACTTAAATTAACTATAACGTCTCTACTAGTAATGCTTTAGATTTTATACTGGCCTATCTAGCCTTTTTTCTCCCTTTAAATTATTACTTTACTTTATAGTAGCAGGTTAAGAACTTCGTGCGAAGTAGGTCCCTTATAAGTATTTATTATATAATTAATATTTACTTTTACCCTTTTTATATAGAGTATTCGCGTAGCCTTTTAAATCGCGTGGGCTTATATAATAATTTTAGGTAATAAAGGATAATCTAGATTAATCCTTAAGTACGCTTAAAAGACTAGGAGCATTAAAATAATGCTATTTAAATTTACTATATTATTAAGAGCCTTAATAGCTATTTATAGTATAAATTTATTATTTATACTATCCTAAACTTCGCTTTAAATAATATTATACGTACAACGTAGAGGTGTATAGGCTTATTTTACTTTGCCTATTGCCTAGTGTGCCTTTACAGGCATTTAATAATATATAGCTCTAACTATCTTCGCACGATTCCTAAAGTCTTTAAATATAAAGTTAGTTCCTAGGTTATATATAATATAGTTTAGAGGTCTTTAATAAATATTAATTTAGTATTTATATAGCGCGTCCTAGGTGTCTCGTGTAAATAAGGATTTTAAAAAGATTACTACCTAAAAGCCTATATTTACGTTAATAACGTGTAGTACGTTCTTATTACTAATCTATATAATATTTATTACTATTTTATAGTTAAAGTGCGTATTATTCTTAATAGAAAATTTAAATTATTATAGAGAAGGGTTATATAGTTAGCATAAGTAGTAGAACTTCTTAATTTCTTTTAGTATAGATTAGTTAACTTCGTGTCTAGCAGTAGTAAGCATCTTGTAGAGTCTCTCTATATAGGGGTGTCTAAAGCATTAATGTAGGCGTTAGAGTTCTATCTCTATAAAGTACGAGATTGCTTTGTCTTGGCCTATATTAAAGAATAGGTGTCCCTATTTCCGTACAACGGGTATAGTTAAACCGTCTTTCTATATAATAACGTTAATGATATTATTATAGTAGGCTCCTAGCCTATTAGCGTTTGCTAGGGATAGTAGGAATAGTATAGAAGTATTAAAAATATAGTAGGTAATTTTACTAATTAGGTTCTTTATTTATAGTCCTTAGTAAACTTTGTAAGTTCTAGCCTTTAAAGGAAATATTTATAGCCTTTAGGGTCTAGTTTACTTTTATATAAGGGTTCTCCCTTAGGTATACTTCTAATTAAGACTTATTAATAATAAATATTTTTACTACGCCTATGTCCTAAAGTTCTCCTTAGTACTTTATATAGTATTAATCCTTAATAATAAACTAGTCTATATATTAGTTGGTCTCTTTACTATAGATATCTTCGCTAGTTCTATAGTATAGGTAGGTAGCTATTATAAGGAAATATATAGCTTCTTTACTATAATTATTAATATTAGAGTTATTATCCTTATCTATAAGGTTATTAGCTTTACTATTAAAATATCCTTTATATTCCGCGATATACGTTAAAACTTTTATATAGGTTAGCGTATAATTATATCTCTTTTTATATAAGGAAATATATTATCGTTTAGCTTTTAATCTATTTATATAAGAATAGTTTAAGGACTAATATCTTTCCTTTTTGCACACAAAGCACTTCTTTCCTCTTATACTATTGTCCCTTCCACGTTATGTGTTTTGTGGTCGTGCGTACGATGGGCCTGAGCTCTAGTACAGCATTTTATGCCTACTATTGTACGTAGGTCGAGAGGGTATACAGGTAGTAGTTATATATTATTTATTAGTGTAGTACGTTTCGTGCGTGTCTTATACGTACTAGTTAGCTTACCTATTTATTATAATTTATAGTACTATTTAAAGGTCTCTAAACAGTGCTTCGCACGTAGGTTTAATAGAAAATATAATTTATTTAAGTTTTAGTTACCCTCTATATACTTATATAACTACTCTATATAGTTATACTTCTCCCTTAAATAATAGTCCTATAGCCCTTTATGCGAGGGTTAGTCTATTAATTATTATATTAAAAATTTTATATAAGGACTTATTAAGGTTCTTGTGTTTATATCGTGCGAAGGTTATTGTTATCTAGTTTATTTAATACTAATTATAGTTAATTAAGGTGTTAAAGTGCCTATTAATCTAGTTATATAGAGCCTTTTAGATTTATCTAAATCTAATATTATAGATATAATAGGCGCTTGCACGGCCTTCTAGTATATCTAAAAAAAGGGCTAAATACTAGCTTTTTAAAATGTCTAGTGATACGCAAAGCTTAATAAAGATTTAAGCTTTATTATATAAGATATTATATAGCTTACTAAAGTAGTTATTCTCTTTTTTTTTAGATCTTCTAGAATTATATAATTTTATTTAGTAGTATTTTTTTATTTAGTACTTCGTACGCGGGCGATAGATTATATATTTATTAAAATAGTATAATCTATTCCTATATTAGTACTTTATATAATTATAAAGCTACTTCTGCAAACTACTACTATAGTTATAGTTAAGGCCTTAGACTTTTATACGTATCTTATTCGTGCGGGGGAGTATAGAGTGTTTCCTGTTCATATGGATAGGTGTATTCCGTGGTGTGTTCCCTCTGGTGCCCCTCTTGCTAGTCTTATAGAGACAGGTTGTACAGAGCTCTCTGCGTAGAGGTTGCGTGTGCCCTTAGGGTAGAAGTCGTGGTGGTTTATGGCGTTGGCTCGTACGTGCGTTGTTCTTGTTCGATAGTTTATACGTGTGGTTGTTCTTGTTCGATAGTTTATATATGTAAAGTTCCTACAAAGTAGTACCTTCTAGTCCCTGTATCGTGCAGAGTTCTTATGCGATAGTGTAGAGCTTCTATGCCTAGTTATTACGATTTAAGCTAGGCGTAATTATAGTAATTCCCTTATCTATAAGAAGTACGTAGACTTCCCTTTTAACTACGCGTAAAAGGTTACTAAATTATTTATATAACTAATATAAAAAATCTTTTTTATAGTAAGTAAAAAAGTCTTTTCCTTTTTAGCATACTATACGTAGCTTTATAAGAGCTAGAGTAGCGTATAATATAAGCTTCTTTTTACTTAATATTTTATTTATAGTAAATATTAGTATAAGGTATCTTAAACTTATATTTCTCTTTAGTATTTATATAAGGATACTAGTTTTATTACTTAGTTTTTAGTATAGCTTATCCTTTTCTTTTAAGTTATAGTAGCGTGCGAGCTCTATATAGAGTTTTACGTAATAGTATATATTTCTTAAGTTTTATCCTATATATTAGGCTAGTTAGTGTGTTAGACTTAAGCTTAAATACTTAGTACTATTATAGTTACGTTGTGTTATATTATATAACGTAGTTATTATTAAGGTAATATATTAGGTCTATACGTGTAGTATATTTTTTATTATTATATAATACGTACTATCTTTTTTTGTTACGTGCAGTACGTTCTTAGCAAGTAAAATAAGTATTATATTATATAAGGCGTAAGTTAATTTCTAAAGCTTTTAAATCCTTTTAATACTTTAATAATAAAATAAAGACTATACTTTCTATATAAGTAGTCTCTATTTTTACTCTTACTAATCTATAGTTAACTCTCTAGGCGGGTAAGGCGTAGAGACAATTAATTACTAATTAGTGTTAAATAGGCTATACTAAGCTAAGCATATCGCGATATAATAAGGCTAAATAGTTATGTAATAGTACGGGTGAGAAAAGGGTCTGGTATTTAAGTCTTGTCTGTCTTATCTACGTACGGGGGAAAGAGGGTTATAAGGATTAATGTTCGCGCACGGTGCCTGTGGCCTGTGCCTTTGCCTGTGCAGTATTACATAACTATTGTCACCTGTCTTAAGACATTGCATTAGGTAGCTGCCCGTACTGCGTACGGACAATTTTACTAATAATAACTTTTTTAGCGTAATTATATAGTTTCTTTATTATAACAGTTTAGGACAAGAAGCTTAGGCCACCCGCGTACGTGCGGCCCGTGCACGTGATCCACGTGATCCATAGTATATAGCTCCATAGAGTAGCTTCTTAATCAAAACAATGATTGCCTTAACACTCTTTTTCGACGTTACATTTATTCTTATAAGGTTTATAATCGTAATACTATCTCCCCTTTTAAGGCTATTATTCTAATACATTATTTTATTATATTACTATACTATTAGCGCGTAAATTTTAATTTTTATAAAAGCACGCGTTCCTGCGTTTTAAAGTAGGTTATAGTCTCCTCTTAATTTTCCTTGCCTTAGTAACTATACTAAAAGCTCCTTATTTATTTATTACTACTTATCGTGCCCGTGCGGAGAGGGTGGAATCTTAAAATTTAGAGATAATATTAGGTTATAAGTATTATTAAAGAATAAAGCTATAGTGCTTTATAGATACTGCCTCTAGGGAGTGTGCGGGTTATATTTCTATTTATGCTATGTGTAGTTTGTAGGTTCTTAAAAAAATTAAGAATGTATTTAAAAAGAGAAGCGCAAGAAGCGCATAGAATTATTTATAATTAAAGAGTGTTATGCTTTAGCTACTAAAGAGTTAGCTTACCTAGCTTTAGTAATCGCCTACCTTCGTCGCGAACGAGCTAAAGTAAAAGAGAAGCAGTATAGCTACGCTTAGCACGATTTTTATATTACTAATATAATAAAAGCTTTAGAGAGGCAAAAGGAGGATCTGAAAGGTATAATTATTATTAATAATTATAAACCTTCATAACCCGCACCTCTAGGGGCTAACTTAAGCTAGTTATAAGCTAAACCTTTTTTTAACCTTTTCTTATCTTTTAATATTTCCCCCTTCCTTGCCGATTTTCTATCTAGTGGTGTTATTAATAGTAATTTATTACTAATTCCTTATAGTTCGTAAGACAATTTTTTAGTTTCTAAGTATTATATTATTCTAGCCATCCTTTCTATTTAACTAGATATTTAAGCTAACTTTAGATTATCTTTAGGTTCCCTAATTTCTTTAGCCTTATATTTATTATCTTCTAAATTTAACTGGGTCTTAATTAGAGCGTCTTAGGGTGCTAGTTCTAAAAGTAATTTATAAAATATAGAATGTATCTTCGTATCTAGTAGTAAAAGTAACTTAGTTATAACTAGTCCCTTCGTTTCTTATACCTTAAAAGGGTCTACTTAAAGGTAATCTAGTTTTCAGCTAAGTCGTTTTATTCTTAGATTTTTTTTTATAATAAGAAAATTTTATCTCTCTTTTTAAGAGTTAGATTCTTAATCCATTGCTTATTTACGTTTTTAGATACTATAAGGGCCTTTTAGGTAATTTATTTTTATAAGACTTTATAAAGTTTCCTTATCTTTTAACTTTTATTTTAGGCTCTTATAGAAGTGCTTTCTACGTCTTTTAGATTCTAATAAGTAATTAGTTTATATTTATAGTTTATATAATGTAGGAAGTATCGTGTCGTACCTAACCTTACGCTATTATACGCTAGCTAGGCTATTGTAGTAAGTTTACTTAATTATTTTATTACTTATTAACGTAGAATTATAAATACTGCTCTAAAGTCTAATTAGTATATTCTATCTATTTGTTAGTCTAGGGGTAGAAACTCGTCGAGAGCTTCCTATTAATACCTACAGCTACTATAAAGGTATCTTAATATTTAGACGTAAAGAGCTTATCTTTATTTATAATAAACTCTTCTAGTAGCCTATATTCCACAAATACTACGTTATCCACCTTATAGGCTAGTTCTTTAGCTATTATAGATTCTTCTATAGGCCTAAACTTAGCTACCTTAGTTAAGTAGTTAACTATTACCATAATAGTGTCGCACATCCGCTTTATTCCTAGTTATAGTAACTTTAGAAGCTTTACTATAAAGTCTATTATTACACTCTACTATAGTCTTTTTACTATTTATAATAATTATAATAGTTTATAAAACTTATGTTTCTTTAGCTTATTTTTATAGCATGCTAAATAGTCACTTATAACTTAAGTTACTACCTGCTTAAACCTAAAAATTGCATACTTGTTCGCGATTCAACGCGTCGTTTCTTTAATAGCTAGGTATTCCTAATCTTATAATTTATATAATTTTCTAATTAAAATTTCTTTGTATCTTAGTTTTATAAAGATTCTATAGCGGTAATCTCGTCTTATTTTATTAAGTCTGTGTTAGAAGAGGTCGTATTCTTTCGTTAATCTATAGTAAGTTATCTATAGTCTTAAAAATCTTATACTATTAGTTTAGTATATTTTAGGCTAGCGGCGTAGACTTTAACTATTAGCTGATTATATTCAATAGTTCTATTACTCCTTGCCCGTACTGCGTTATATAGATCTAGTTTGTCCTTAGTAAGGTCTAATCTTCTACTTAGGGCGTCTACTACGCCATTAAGTGTTCCTAGTTAATAATATATTATAAAGTTAAAATTTACTAAGAATTCTGCCTATTATACCTATTATTAGTTAAGCTTCTTTATTGTTATAAAGCTAGTAAGGTTCTTATAGTCTATCTACACTTTTATTTTAAAGCGTGTTTTAGTAAGCTAAACTTTTTATTATTTAAAGGCGTCTGCTATCCCGAGTACTTCCTTATTATAAACGTTATAGTTAAGTTCTACTCTTAAGAACTTTTTTAAATAAAAGAATACTAGTCTTTATTGCTTATTATTACTTTGTTATAAGAGTATGGCTTCTAGCGCGTAATCTAATGCGTTTATCTCCACTCTTATAGGTTGCATTAGATTATGTATTTAGAGGAGAGATCCTGCAAGGAATTTTCTTGATAGTTCTTTAAATACCTCTAATAATTTTTTAGTAAGGGACTAAATAATTTCTCTATCTCCTTTTTATAAGATTTATTAACGTTGTTGTGGTCTTAGAGTAGTCCTTAATAAATTTTTAATAAAAGTTAATAAACTCTAGGAAAGACTAAATGTTCTTTACTAACTTAAGAACCAATTATTCTAAATAGTAAATATTAATATACTTAGTCCGCTCGTGGTGGCTCTTAATGTTAAGTAGGTAAATAGTAGACTAGCTATTTGTGACGGTTTAGGGCATGTAGGGCATGGGCCACCCGCGTAGTGTGGGCCGTGCACGTGATCCACACCAGTATATAGCTCTATAGAGTAGCTACTCAACCAAACAACGATTGCCTTAACACTCACTTTTCAACACCTTACAGTTATGAGCCCGGTTTGCACCTACTAAGGCTACTACTTACCTGCAATCGTTCACTACAACCCTATAATACCTGCTATATACAATTTGTGATAGCTGCACGTTTCTATAATAACAGAATCTAATCCTACGATAACGCGTGTCACAGTAGCCCTTAACAAGCCTGAGGACTGGCAGGTATGGATCTTTCTTCGCAAGGATGCCGCGCAGCAGCACGATCTATAGTAGTATTACAACCCTAACGTCGCTATAGCTAACCTGCCTCTACTAATAGAGCTGTCGAGCCTATAGCGCACTAATATAAAGTTAATAAGGCGCCTAGTATAATATACACTAATGCTAATCTTAATAATACTACATTTTAACGCTATTAATTTACGTATAATTAATATAAAAAGTAATATACTTACTACATTAAGCAAAAATAGGCACTTTAAAATCCAAATATAGATATTAATAAGATAATTACTAAATACTATATTTACTTATTATATAGTAAGGATATGCCGCACGCGCGGCGTATCTCCCTTAAAAAGTAATTTATACTATTAATAGTAGTTTACTAATAAGACCTAATTAATAACTATAAGTACTTATGTACTCCACTAAAGCCGCGTAACTTTAAAAACTAGCTATAATTATATATTAAAGTACTTAGCTAGTGCGCGAAATTAATTTATTTAATATTACAGGCACGCGCGTATAAAGAGACATTTTTATAATAATTAAAAGCGTTAACCCTAATTCCGCTACGCCTAAGCTAATTAAGCTATTTAAGTATAAGAATAATAATATATAAATAGCTACGCTAGAGGACTACGTCACTACCTACATAATATACGTTTAATAAGTCTAACTTAGTTCTTAGAGGCTTACTAGCATAGCAGGTGACCTTAAAGCGGCGAAGATGCAGATTAATATTAAGGATAATAATAAGGCTACTAGAAGTTAATCGCTAAAGAGCGTATACCTTTATAATAATAAGTACTGGTATAGTTTATGCTACTACCTTAATAACGACTTTTGCTTATAACTAAATAACTTTTAGGAAGAACCTACTACGCGCTAGTATATTAATTAAGCTTTATAAAATAACCTTTACCTGCTAGCGCGTATTTAGAAGTTAATTAATAAGACTAATAAGCGCTTTCTAAAGAAAACACTAGCTACTAAGGCTATATTACTTAATAACAGGCGTATACTAAGCGATAGAAGCCTAGCCTTTGTAATAGGTTTATATAGCATAGTAAGTAAGGTCTTAGCTACTCTAGCTAATAATTATAATATAATTCTAGTAAATAAGTTAATTATTACTATAATTAAAAATTACTTTATAACTCTCTAAAACTAATAGATCCTTAACCTGGGTTCTAACACCCATGTTATTAATATAATTAATTAGAAAGGCTAGAAGCAGGAGCGAGTTAAAGGTACTAGTATAACTATTAAAGTAAGTAAGTATTACTATAAAATTAAGGCTTAGGGCAAGATAACTTTTATAAGTAATATACTAAATAGTATTATGCTAACCTTAATTACTTATATTACTTTAGTATATAGCTATATTATAAGTATTATTAGCTTTAGACGCTGTCGCGATAATAGTATTTACTTTAATTTAGGTTAAAATATACTATATAATAAACACGGCGTTCTTACTTACTTAGAGTACTATAAAGGCTACTAGCTTGTTAACGTAGATTTCTCTCGCTGTTTAATAAAATTATCTTTACTTATAATAGCTATTTAAATACGTCTGTTAAAGGCACTAAAGAAGATTTAAGCGATTATACTAATACTAGCTTATAAGATTTAGCGCTATCTAGGACGCAAGGTTATAGATTATCTAAATAATAATATCAAAGGAGTAATAGTAATAGGCCTTGTTAATTAAGACTTTTATTAAGTCTATACTAAGTTAAAGTTAATACAGCAGGTCTCTTACTATACGCTAAAAGACGCTATTTATCCTTTTTATTAAATTTTAATTAACTTTATCTAACTATAATAATAAGGCGATTTTTATTATAATAGTAATAAGTAGAGCATTTATAATATGTGTTAACACTCGCGTTAGCACGAAGTAGAGACCGTTTTAATAAAATTAAAAGCTTAGCTAGGTTGCTAGCTATAAAATATAATACAACGTACCTAGCGATAGTATAATTATAATAATATTATTATAATTAAGCTTAATACTAAATGTAGTATTATTAACTTTATAAAGTAACTCTACGCTAATTTAGGTACATACTTTAAGCTACGCGCTCTAGATACTCCTGCGTAAAATAAAGGTACTAAAATTATAGGGAAGTTAATTATAATAAACGCCTACGCCCTATAAATTTGGGGCAACCTTCTAAAGTAGTTAGTAAATAAGTTAATAAAGATAGTTGTCTATCTACTTAATTAATTATTATTTAAAGTCCTTAATTAGCGTATACTATATAAGGTTATTTAGGGCACAAAGCCTATAATAAGATATCTTTAACTAATTAGTTATCGCGCGTACGTCCTTAATAAACACTTGCTATAAGGAGTAAAAACAACCTCTTACGCCCTAATTAGCCATCTCGTAGGCTATGATAGCACCAATATCTTCTAAATTTAGTTACTAATAAAGGATAAAGTAATCTACACACAAGACGTAGTATTTAATATATCTACCATCTATAAAGGCCACGATGATTACGCAGATAACTTAGTAATTAAAGAAGTTATTAAGTTACTTAGCGTCCTAGAATTGTACGAAGATAACAACGTATTTATTAAGGAACTTAAAATAACACGTTAGTAACGTCTCTACGACGAAGCCATATCTATAATAATAGTAATACTAACACCTACAGGATAATCGACTAAATAGCTATTAGCAAGGGGTGATACTAAAAGATAATTAACCTCTTAATATTAATTACCTTTCGACAACTTTACAGATATATTAATACCTCTCAATCTTAGAGTAAATTATTTTATAGGGCGCTATAATGCTTGTAACTTTTATCTTACGCCTATATAATAAGACGTTATTAATAAATTAGTTACTAAAATTAAAGGTTACATACCTAACTGAAGTAATAATAATACTTTATAGCATTAAAATTTTTGTTATTTTATAAAATAATATGCTTGACATAAAGCGCGTTTAAAAGCTAATAAACCTATAGACTTACGTAATATGTTTA
This sequence comes from Bimuria novae-zelandiae CBS 107.79, assembly GCA_010015655.1. NCBI lineage: Eukaryota > Fungi > Ascomycota > Dothideomycetes > Pleosporales > Didymosphaeriaceae > Bimuria > Bimuria novae-zelandiae. Next base: position 49,657 of record ML976721.1, read on the forward strand.
AGAGTTTAAAATATCGCTAATTACCTATATACCTTTATTATAATAACGATTACTAGCAACGCAAAGACAGAAACTTTATAAATTTATTAAAACTGGCTATTACATACCCTATACTATATTAGTTAGCTAAAATTATATCTACACGACGCTAAGTTTATAAAGGCTACTAAGCGCGAGTATTAAAAGGTCTAAAGTAAAAGCTTTTTTTTTAAAAAATTTAGTAACACACTAAACTACGCAGGCTAAAAGTATGAAAGTAATTTTACTTATATAAATATTAATATATAAGTTTAACAAAAATAGCTATTATTGTTGGATAGGCTCTCACTAGTGAAAGGAAAGGAACTGAAAACGGATTACATTCGAAGATTGATTATTGATTGTTCGTTCTATCTACTGAGGAGCGAAGTACATCGCGGGGTATGGAAGCTAGTCCCATATGGGGCTCGCTCCACACATGTAGTGTTTCGCAACACGACAGAGGTCTCGACGACCATTGACGGGATGCTCGCTCCTCCACACACGCATTCCTTGTGACACGCCTGAGGCCTTTGAGATTGTTAATCCGACAATTATTATAAATATAAAGCTTAACTTGTCGCACGCGGAAACCTGTAAGAGTAGTTTAGTAATACTTACGCTACTACTTTTACTATATATACTTTTTAAGTAATTATTATAATTACTAACTACTTTAGCTTAAAGCTAAAGTAATATAACGTACTTAACGCGTTCTTTAATTCTATACTTAATTAAATACTATACGCTAAGACTTTTAGTATAAGCTAGCCGATACGTAAGCTGGCCACCCGGGTAAGCTGGCCACCCCACCAAAACGCGACACCTGCACAAAACACGCCACATCTCTCCACAACGCTCATTAATATGGACGCCCGTGAGCATGCTATACAATTAGCTATCAAAGATTTTAATGCAGGCATTTATTCTAGTTATCGCGCTGCGGCTACCGCGTACGGTGTTCCTTAATTAACCCTATCGACGCGCATCAATGGCGTACAAAACCGACGCGTTAGTCACCAACACTGGCAGCGTTTGACTCCTCTACAGGAGGACTTCCTAGTAGAATAGATCCTTAAAGAAGACGCACGCGCCTGCCCTCCCTCACACGCTCGCGCTCGAGAAATGGCCAATCGAATTCTACGTATAAATGGCGACAACCAGCCTATTGGCAAGCTCTGGCTCTCACACTTCCTCCGGCGCCAGCCACGCGTTGCCTCTGTAGTCGGCAGAAAGCTAGAGGCTCAGAGAGCTGATGCAGCGACACCAGAGCAGCTACGCGCGTTCCTAGAGCTCTACAAACAGACTCGACGGCGGCTCAACATACGGGTGGAGAACACATACAATATGGATGAGACTGGCATTGCCCTAGGGGTATGTACCAACACCAGAGTACTCTCTAGTAGTCAGAAGAAGAAGGCTTATGTTCGCTCTCCAGAGAATCGCCAGTGGGTCTCTATAATCGAGTGTGTATCGGCGACAGGGCGGAAGCTACGCTGTGCGGTCATCTTCAAGGGCCAGAGCCTACAGACAACATGGTTCTCCTCGTCCCACGTACCTGACTGGATCTACACTACCTCTGAGAACGGATGGACGTCAAAAGCGATAGGTGTTGAGTGGCTACAGCGCATATTCATACCTGAGACGGCTGTATCTGATGGCCAGCACAGGCTCCTCATCCTCGACGGTCACGGCAGCCATATTGATATAGACTTCCTGTGGCTCTGCAAGCTGCATCGTATACAGCTCCTATATCTACCTGCGCACACTTCACACGTCCTACAGCCTCTCGATCTCGCTCCTTTCTCTGTGATCAAGTCTAGCTACAGGCGTCAGATCCAGGAGCTCGCATCACTCGACGACGCTACGCCTGTCAAGAAGGAGCGCTTTATCACCTGCTATTATTAAGCTAGGGAGGAAGGCTTCACAGAGCGTGTAATTCAAGCTGGCTGGCAGGCATCTAGTATCTGCCCATTCAACATCAATCACGTGCTCAGCTCGTCGCAGGTCTCTCAGAGGCCTACTACGCCTACACGTCAGCAGCAGCCTCAGCAGCAGCTCCAGAGCTTCCTCTCTACTCCCCAGGGCCCTCACGATCTCTATATAGCGCAGCGCAGCGTCCAGAGCGTCGAGAATCCAGGTCGTACGACCCGGCTACTCCTACAGAAAGCAGGTAAGGCTCTAGCAGCTGCAAATGCTAGAGCTGCAGGCCTAGAAGCAGAGAAAAGACGACTTGAGCAGCAGCTAGAGATATCTACCTCTCAGCGTCAGCGTAAGCGCGTTCGAGTAGACCTAAATCAACGCTTTGCAGAGGTAGAGAGTATTAAAGAGGCTATGCGCGCAGCCGAGGCTTTAGCAGTTTAACCACGTAGATCTACTGTATTAAGCACCTCAGAAGCAATTGCTAGAGCTACAGTAGCTACAGCGCTTGAATCTATGTGTAGTTAATGGCAATCATAAGAAGCGTTGTTGAGAAATCGTGTGTTTTGTGCAGGTGTCGTGTTTTGGTGGGGTGGCCAGCTTACCCGGGTGGCCAGCTTACGTATCGGCTAGCTTATTTAAAAAAGTAAAGAGTAACTTTTTAGAGGTACTACGCGCCCTTTACGGCTTAAAGGACACGCTACTCTTATAGTATAATATATTTAGAATAGTAGTTAAGCTACTAAGATTTAAACGCGTTAAAGGCTTTTTATACTTATATTAATAATTAGCCTATCCTATTTATTTATATTATTTATATTATTTATATTATTAATATTATTATAGCGTATTACCTTACTAACGATTATCTTTATTAAGACTTTAAGAATAATTTAAAGGACTAATTTAGAGTTAAGGCTATAAGAGACCGGTCCTAGTTCCTAGGCGTCTAAGTCGTCCGCGATTGCTAGAAGCACAAGATCTGGTTAATCTAAGACATATATTTTAATAAGGTTTGCAAAAAGTACGGTATATAACAATTAAGTTATAAATAACCTAACTTTTTACTTAACGTTAACTCTCTTAATAAGTTAATTAAGGAGACTAATACTTAACGTACTAAGCTATATTAAGAGCTTATTAGCCACCTTGCCTATATTACTTACTAGACGCAACCTAACGCCGCTTATAGCTATATTATCCTTACTTAATATTTTACTAATCTAAAGTAGTTATATATTGTAGCTATATAACGCGTCTGGCGATACTTATAACTTAATACTACGCTATTAAGGATTTTTATAATAACTTAATTATAAAGGTTGTCTTTAATAATAATTATTATTATTATATTTTGTTTATTAGCGTGTTAGACGCCTTACATATAAATAATATATAAAAGCTTATAAGGTTAATGCTTTTTCCTTTATAATATAATTATTAACTAGAAGGCTACTATCTAGCGTATAGTTGCTACGTCTACTACTAAATTAAAGTTACTTTTAATCTTATTTCCTAGCTTATAAATAGTAGAGTAGCTTCGCTTCTTTAATAGTATTTTATTTAACTTAGGCATAACGCCTACGATCTACTATAATAATTAATAAATAGTAAGTATTCTAAATAAAGACCTTGGTTAATTATATATAAAAGTTTAATATGTTAATATCTATTAGATATAGTTCTAATAAGAGGTAAAGTCTTATTAACTTATTATTAAATAGGTTCTTATAGACAAGATAGCCACTAACAGGCTTACTAAAGGCCTCTTAAAGGCTAAATATTAAGAGTTTATTTAATAGCTTTATTTTACAAATATCGCGTAACGCCTCTAGGGTAGCTTTAATTATAATAATAATAATAATAATAATAATAATTCTATATATCTAGTTGCCTAATTAAGTAAGATTTTAGCTTCACCTCTCAATCGACATGAAGCTGGGGGGTGTGTGACGGTTCAGTATGGAAGCTTGGATCACCCGCGTACGTGCGGCCTGTGTACGTGATTTACACAGTATATAGCTCTATAGAGTAGCTTCTTAATCAAAACAACGATTGCCTCAACATTCTTTTTTCGACGTTACATATTACTATATATATAGTGGGCGAGTAATCTTAGATAGCTAAGTATAACGCAAGGCGTACGGAGTCGCGTATATAAGCGCGAGAGGTGCCTTCTCTACTAAGTTCATAATAAAAAAGTTAGGTATCTTATTAATCTCTAGTAAATAGACAATCTCTTCTCCATTACTTAGGTAGAGCTTATCTTTGCCACTATAGTAGTAATTGCCTTTACACTTAAAAGACCCATATAATATAATATTAATAATAAAACTTAGGTAGTATAGAGCATCTTTAAGTTCTATATTTATAACTTTAATATCTAAGTAAATAATACTTAGTTTAATAGTACCTTTTCAAGTTAGTATCTAGAATGTTATAGTGATTAAGCAGAACACTAAAATATTAAGTATAATTAAAATACTAGTAGTAGCTCTTTTATTATTATTTGTCCTCTCTTTATACTTATCGTCATTATACTGTAAATACTCTAGGATTAGCTCTAGGTGCTTTTTTCTAGTAGAGCTTCTTACCCCCAGGATACTCTCGTTTATAGTATGTGTTGTACTACTTCTTAGGACTTGGGCTCTAGTTACGGGTCTACTTTTTATTTTAGTATTATAGCAATAACTGTTAACGGGCTTTTCTTCTTATTATTTTACTTTAATTATAAGTACCTTAATAGGCTCTTCCTTCTTATATTAAAGATAATCTTTAGTCGCGATAATAAGCTTATTAACTATCTGTATAGTGCTAATACGTATATTATTATTACGTAACTTTACCTATTCTAGGAGTATACATTTTAAGCTATATAAAAAAATTAGCTCTTTAATTAACGCGATGATTAATATAGATTATAGTCATTTAGGACTATTCTTACGATAAGTAAAGATAATACCTATTTATACTAATTATAAATAAGCATCTTAAAAGTAATTAATATAGTTATATACTAAGTAATAGGTGTTAGTATAAAAGTTAATAAAGTTAGTTTATATAGCGCGTAGGTTGTCCTGCTTAATAGGTATACCGTAATTAGTAATATAGGTATATATTTTAATTAATAAACTAAAGCTAGCTAGTGCTAGGTATAGAGACTTATTAATAAAGCTAATAATAGTATTATTACAAAAGGCTTACCAGCTCCTTAGTAGAGCTTACTGCGCTAGCTAGTTGAGCCGAGCAGCCAAGCAGCTAAGTAGTTAAGTAGCTAAGTAGCTAAGCACGCAATCCCCCTAAACCTATAAATAGCTACGCGTCTTAGTAGAACTTTCTTTTCTTAATAGACTTTATTTATAAGCTTCCTAATTATTATAACTATACGCTATAGTTATAAGCCTAGTACTTTTATAACGCTTTATAATATACTCGCTTTACACTAATTAATAATTATAGTAGTAATGTGCGTTGACATATATTGGTAGTGTCGGGATCGCTATGGCTATGCGATCCGAGCGACCTACGTAGCCAATTAAAGCTTGCTAGGTGGCTACTCGGTGAACTATAAATACCTCGCGCATGACATGTAGATAGAAGATATAATAATATATAAGATATACATTACTATTATTACTCATATAATTATATAGAGGCCTATTAACACTAATTAGTAATTGTAAGGCAATTATAGATAATTAGAATATAAAAGATAAATCTGCTAACCTTACGCATTTCTTAGTTATTTATATTAAGTATACTATGAGCTCTATTAGGTGTCTCTATTACTTAAGACTAATTACTATAGCTATGTTAGCACGTTCGAAGACGTAGTTTATATACGCACTAACCCTTATCTAGTTATACTTAACCTATATATACTTTAAAACTGTTAACGTATCTTAGTAAATATAGCTAGCATAGTACACGTTAATAATAATAAAATATTTAATAGAGCGAATAGAAGTAGTGGAGACCGCTATACGCTTACACGAGAGGAGTTACTAAGAGGTACTAACCTAAAGCTAAGAGAATAGCGTTTTATTAATCTAGAGCTTTAAGATAACGATGTTAAAGCCCTAAATAAAGACGTAAACAAAACTATAATAATAATACATAGAGCACGCACGATCGAGAACTACATAAAGCAGCTTATAGCTAATAATAAGCTCTTTAGAGAGTTCTACTGAAACTTTAAAGGATAGATAAAAGTTATTTTCCTACGCGCACATGTAACGTATTATTAGATTTAAGGGTATTCTTAATAAAATAGGATAATTATTAATTATTCTATGTTTGTTGTGCTCTCTAGGGTGCCCTGAGCTAGACTACTAGCGAGGTCTTTAATTACTTAGAGTAGAATTACGCTAGCTACCTTTGTACTAGGTGTAAAGTATTATGTAATTAAATATACCCCCTTAGTTTAGGCTTATCCTTAAGCTAAAGACTATTTATAAGTAATTAGATAGTCTTCTTTCTAGAGCTTAGTTTTAAAGGCCTCTATCCTTTACTCTAGCTTAAGTAGGTTAACTTCTTTATTAGTAATATTGTCCCTAATATCTATAAGTCCTAGTTTATCTAAAAACTTACTCTACTTATTAGCCAGTAAGGCCTTAGTTAGTCTATCTACTACTATATCCTCTAACTTTCAATAGGTTATATTAACCGTTTCTTTAGCCACTTCCTGCCTTAATAATTATAAATATCTATATAGCGTAGCTTAGTCTATAACTTTGCAATCTCTTTAGTAACTAGGCAAATAGTCTATTAATTATCGCAGTTAATCGTAATTAAGTAATTACTTAGTGTATCTTTAAGCTTCTTTAGTAGGCGTAAGGTAAATAGAGCCTCCTTAGCTACTTATAATAGCGCTAGTAATTTGGCTTTAATTATTAAAGTAATAAGAGTATCTTGTTTATTTGCCTTCTAGGTAATTAGGCTACTAAAGAGCTTAATTATGTATCCTTAGGAGCTTTTGTAATCTAGTGTATTATTAGCAAAAGATGCGTCGCTTACTACCTCTAAGATATCTACACCTTTAAGCTAGAGACCTAGTAATCTAGTCCCTGTAAGGTAAAGGAGAACTTAATTAGTATCTATATAACATTTCTTACTTAGGTTTAATAGGAATTATAATAATTAAGAGGTTATAAAAGTAATTAATAGTCATATAATTATAATAGCGTAAAGAATTAATCCTATTATACGCTAGTATTAATTAACTTTAGCCTTACTAGTAAGTCTAGTTTATAAGAGTAGCTTAATTACTACTATTAGTATTTTGTATTATATCTTATAGTAATTAACAAGACCTGAGATCTTGTCGATGTATAAAGCTTATAAAAGCCAGATTTTATAGTTAGGGCGGTTTCTAATGACTTTAATACCTAAAAACCACTATAGATCCTTTCTACTAGTAAGTGTAAATTTAGTACTTGTCTTTACTAGAGTAGCTTTAGTAGCTTGCTTTTATAACTTATCGTAAGCAATAATAAGATTATTTACGTAGAAGAAGATAATGATGCTATCCTTAATAGGACAGCATGGCTCGTGGGACACTATTTTAAAGCCCATATCACTGAGCGTTGAAGTGAACTCTCTCTGCCAAAGCAGTAGAGATATGCGCAGTCCGTAGAGTGCTTTGTGTAATTGGAGGACTGTGCCTGCTCGCGAGTAGCCGCGGGGCATCCTCATATAGATCTCTTGATCGATCTTTGCATGGACGAAGGCATTAGTAACGTTATGCTAGATTAGCTCTAGGTCGAACTAAGCTACTATTACTATAAGCATGTAAAATAATTATCCCGCTAAACGTTACTACGTAGGTATCTTACAAGGTAAGGTGCTACTATTAATCGCTATATACCACTAATCTTGCCTTATACTTTTATAATTAATAGTACTTATTAAACTTATAGGTATATACCTATATATAGTCTAGAATTTAATAATCTACTACTTTTACTAAAGTAGCTATAACCTTACTTTAGGACTTTATCTTTTTATAGCTTTAAAAATAGGATTACTTAGCTTCCTTCTATATATTATGAATGGGATAGTTTTTAAATTTATTATAGTATATTAGTAGTTTAGGTAGCACGCTCTAATATAGCTTCTTACCTATAATAATTAGGCGTCTAAGTTACGCCATATTAAGAGCTTTACTGTTATATTTACTATTATTACTTACTCCTATGCCTGCTATAAATGCGGTGGTCTAAGGGTTTGTTTATTATTGCCTTGTTTATACTACTAGGGATAGTTTAAGTTAGTAATTTCTTACTATTAATTATATAAGAAGTGCAACTAGTAGCGGCGTTAATAAAAATAAAAGATACTTATACCTAACCTTCCTGCCTTACCTATACCCTAGGGCCCCTTTAGCCTCTTCCTCTAGCGTCTTAGTAATTGTCTTATCTTTATAAAAAGACTCTATAACTTAATCCTATTAAGGTAAGGGAGGTAACTTTATTAAGCATACCTAGGCTACTATCTCTTCTAATTTATTATGCATAAGATTATCTATTAGGTCTTTAGTCTTTTCTAAGAATACTATATCTTTATTAAATATTACATCGCGAGTGCTAATTATCTTTACCAGTAATGGAATCTAAATTCTTTAAATATTAGTTAATCGGTAGCTAATAAGGTATCTAATCTAGGCTTTTAAATCTAGCCTTTATAGTTTACTTTTGCCGCGTTTCGTATTCTCTATTATTACAAACGCTTTGTAGCTATAAGCCTTTAAGTAAGCTTAGTTAAGCTTCCTTAGTTAAGTAATAATTCTATTTTAAAAGGCTACTATCGTAAAGAATACTTTATATAATGTTTACTAATAATTAGCGTAGTTTAAAGTTTAATTATAGAGGTAGACTATAGCTTTAGTAATCTTAGGCTATATTTACTAGGGTAGGTTAGAGTCTAGTTATATCTCGAACGCTTTCTTCTTAATTATGCTTTTTAAGTATTTAGCGCCTTTATCTTAATGCCTTACGCGGTGCACTAATTATAAATATTTACTTTAACTAAGAAGATTTTATTATCTAATTTAATAATTTTAATAGTAATACTAAATTCCACTTTTATAAATTACTTAAAAGCGCTAATTAGCTTAATAATTAATCGTGCTACATAATTATCTTTAAAGTAAAAGTCTTAGGCGAAGCTAAAGAATCTAGTTATAATTAGAATTTAGCTCTTTTTCTTAGTAGAGCTGTCTGCCTCGTAATTATAAAAGTCTATAATAACTCTCTCCCTAGGGCCTTTAGTTAGGTCCCTTAGTTACCTACGTATTTGTTACTTAAGCTTAGCTCTATTGTAAGCATTATATTTAGCGATAAATAGTCCTTTAATCCTTATCCCCTTAAATTGCTACCTAGGTATTAGAGCGCCTAAAGTTCTAGGTAGCCTAATTATTAATACTAAGTTAAGGCGTTTACTTTTTATAGTTTTTGCTTAGTGCGAGTGTTATTCTTGTGTGCGATAAGGGCACTATTAGTGATAATATAGTTAGTAAGGACTATTTTATATTTAAGCACCTATTAACTATACGTCTCTTATAATTTAGTTAATATAGTATTATCTTTTCTCTTTAGAGTTATTAAATATTCCTATATATCTACTAAAGGCCTTGCCTTTAGAGTAATTAGAATAATATAAGGTTATAGAGTAAGTCTAGGTAATAAGCAACGTTATTTAGCCTAATTAATTAGTTACTACCTATACTTTATATGCTAAGATAGACGCTTCTATACCTTTTAATCTATATCTATATATTCCTTGCCTATATAAAGTCTCCTAGCGCCAGTAGCTAGTAAAAGACAAAGCGATTAATATTATTAAAGATACAATAAGTTATACCTAAATTAAGTATAGCTAAGCAATATAATAGGTACGTATTAGGTTGCTATAAGAGGCTAGAGTATTAAAGCTTACTAGAATTTTAGTAAACTTACGTCTATCTAGTTACTTATTATTAGCCTAAGTAATTCGAGTTATCGTGGGAGTGTGTAATAGTTTAATTCTTAGGGTTTAAGACTATGGTCGTTTTACCTTCCTTATTTCTTCTTATAGATCTAGACTGTTCTATATTCTATGTTTAACTATAGCACTAATGTCAGATTAAGGAGTAAACTATTCTAGTATTTATTCTAAATAGGCATAGTAATAGTCTTTTAGACTATAGCGCTATTTATAAGTAGGGCATTTTAGGCTGCTAACTACTTAGGTGTGGTACTTTAATTAAAGATTCGTTTTTGTTGAGGTCTTCCCCGTCCACGTAGATAGTTCGTAGAAGACAGTGCGTCTTCGGCATCGTGAGAGGCGTCCCTGTTAGTGCCTAAGGTAAATACACGACCAGTAGCAAGAGATAGTCCTGCAATAGCAAAAGCGTCCTTTTATTTACCCTTAATTAGGTGCTAGAGGATTATATGCTCTTAGAAGCATTTTATTATCTCTTTTCTAGTTATATTTATGTCTTGGCGACTATTTTCCTAAAAGGTTATTTTCTAGATTAGTGCTACCTTTATAATCGCAACTAGAAAGTCTTTTATTATATTATAAATTAATTAATATTTAGTAACGTTTTCTATCTCTGCTTTTATAGCTACGTAATTATATTCTATTAGCTAGATATTTTAGTTTATTACTTACCTTATAGGCTTTAGAACTTATAGATATTAGGCTCTTACTTATTCTTACTTATCTTTTTTATTCACGCCCACTATCTACGTTAATAACTTAACCTACTCCTAGATTTACTCTCTAGGTTTGCAGTATTTACGTTACAGGTATTATAACACTATAGATTAAATATAAACTACTACTTTTTTAAGATTTATTCTCTCCTCTTAATACTCCTTATCCTTTATCTTAAAGTCTTTAAGCTATATTTTATAGAACTTAATATCCTTCTTGTACGCTTTAATTTCTACGTTTAATAATTCTAAGAGCCGTAATAGGATATTTAGTTATTTATTATTATTAATATAGGTAATCAATTAATCGCTCGTAATTAATAGTAATAATAGCGGCATTAGCTTCTACTATAGCATTTTAACACTACTAGGATTAATAATAAGCTATATATATATATAGTTTTACATCGCGCTTTTAGCTATTAGAGCTATAAGGTAAATTTTGTATAGTTAATTGGGGTTACTATAGGATCTCGGAGAGTTAATAAGGCTATTATATTAGCTTAATTAAGGTAATATGACTCTTAATTATTAGAATTAAGGGTATTCTTAATATAATAGGATAATTATGAATTATTCTGCGTTTATTATACTTCTTAGGCTATGCTAAGCTAGACTGCTAGCGAGTTCTCTAATTACTTAGCGTAGGAGTGCGCTAGCCACCTCTGCATTAGGTGCAAGGTGTCATGTAATTGGACACGTATATAAAGAAACTTAAGTAGATCCTCCGCTTTAAAGGCGTATACACTAGCCATGTTAATATAAAACTTATTAAAGCCATAATAAGACTACTAAATAGTAAAAATTATCTATAATAGCTAGGTAAATAATTCTAGCGTACTATCTTTAATATATAGTTCGCCGCGTATATGCTCTAACAGCGGCTACTACTAGGATAATATGTAGTAGGATTAGGATAATTAGTAAATATATAGATAGCTAATAAGGCCCGCAACTAAGCCTCTAAAATAGTAAAAGAGTAAGAGGAAGAGAGTTAATAAATATAATAGCATATAAAGCTAATTATTTAAATAATTAAATATATAATATAGTAAAGTTAGTAAACTCCGTTGCTAGTTCCTATAATAGATTATTATATTTAATCTATTTAACTAAGTATTTATGTTTCTTTCTTTATTAGTTAAAGTAGAGATTAAATATTCTTTTAATAAAGTATTCTAGCTTTATGTTAATTATAATTAGTTTAGGTAGCTCTATTTACTATCTTAGTAAATAGGTAATATTTAGCTCCGCTAGTTAGAGCAAGTTTATATAGAATATAAGGTATATTTTTTATTAAATTAGGTAGCTCTAGCCTATAGGCGTGTATAGAGACTACTATATTAATTTTATACAGGCTAACGTTCTTCTAGTCTAGCTTCTTAGACTATTACTAGGTCCTTAGGTTTCTTGCGTCTAGCTATACGTAATTACCTGTCTAATAGGCGAGTGCTAGCTATTATATATAATTTATATACTCTTAGTACAACGCTTGCGTCTAAGTTAGTTCTTTATAAATAAGTTCTATTATATCCTTTATCTTTTTTATTATATAATTAGCTATAGCTATATTAAGTTTTTACTTATAGCCTTTTTAGGCTTCTGTTAGGATCTGAACATGTATGGAACGCGGAGGACCAACGAGCCTCAGTGGAAGTGACACTTGGCGGGGTCGCGTAACTGAGGTTACGTAATGTACCATCCAGCCAAGACATACTATCCTGCTAAGATTATAGAAGGTGTACTATCCACGGACGGCGCGACCATCCATCGGAATCTAAGGACAATAGAAAGAGAGATAGACGGTAAGGTTTACCCCTCTTATATATAAACCCACACGAATACCCTTAAGGCATTCGTGTTTAACCTGTTTATTAATCTATCGTTTAGATCTAACTAAGCAACCTTGTTAATTTAATTGTACTGTACACACCTTCGATACTAACACCCTAGTGACAAGCGTAAGCTATCACTACACCCTCTCCCGTCCTACCTAGTACTCCTGCCCGAGAACTAACCTTAGCCCCTTAGAGAATAGCTACCTCTTTGGGAGTTTAACATCTTAAACACCCTTAACATAAGTACTAACAGGACCCCTAACTCTTCCATGGCTTTGGACAACCATGTCACCCCTATAGGGGATGGCAAGAACAAGGCACACAAACCTAACTTATATAATAGTAATTATACCCTTTTTAACACCTAGCTATTGCAACTAGACCTCTACTTCTTTAACTAAAACTAAGATCTTAAAAATAAAAAGAAGGTTATCTTCGTAGCGACCTATATGCGAGGAAGCGCTAAAGAATAGATCTATCCTTACTTAGTTAAATACCTGGACATAGATTACGACAACGAGGATAAAGACTACATTAACAGCAATAAAGATACTATTAACATTATTAAGGACTACGCTAACTTTAAGAAATGCCTCTAATAAATATTTAGAATTACTAATAAAACCGCTATCGCTAAGCGTGCGATCTAGACAATCTAATAGTAACGATCCGCAGCTAAGTATGTAGCTAAATTCTGTAAGTACGCCGTGCAACTTAACTAGGAGGATAAATCTCTTAAAATAATGTATAAATAAGGACTTAAACGCAACGTGCGTAAGGAACTACTACGTAGTAGTGTAAAGGTAGAGACCCTAGAAGAACTATATAAAGAGACTATCCACATTAATAGGGAATGGTTTGCCTTACAAGAAGAGCTACGCAAGAACCTAAGGAACGTTAGTTTTAAATAATAGGCACTTGTAGTCTATAGGGCGCTACCGAAAACACCTCGACGCCAGTAACGCAACTATTACGGGCCCTAACCTATAGAAGATGTCTAGTTTAACAACCTAGAAAAGGGAATAGGAAAGGTTACAGGCTTCTAAAAGCCTAACTAACGTATCTTAGATAGAACCCGACGACAGGGGACTAAGACACGTAAATGTTTTATATATAGTAAACTAGGCCACATAGCCAGGAACTGCAGATCTAAGAATAAGATTACTAGGCAACTAAACGTACTAATCGTTAACTAAGAAACAATCGACGAAGAATGGCAAGTAATAAACGCTATTAAACAAGTTAATATCTACGACAAAGAATTAGAATAATTAGAGTTACTTAACTTACGACTCTACGAGGATGCATATAAAGGTTTAGATAAAAAAGAGAAAGAGCTAACACCTTAATCTCCTACACCTTACCCTAGCTAGAGCAAACCTATTACTAGCAAGACGACGAATATTTTTAACTTCTTAAAAAGACACTAACTAAGGGAAGAAGACTTTGGGTTTATAGTAATAAAATAATAAGACTATATAGCCGCATTTCACCACGCCTACTAACCTGATCTGGTTAGCAAGGCAATACGTGAAATAGTAGACTATCGCTATGCCCACGAAGACCCTAAAAAGAAGTACCTAAATAAAAACCCAAACTACGAACTATAGTACGACCTGGACCACTGCAACCCTACGCACGAGACTATATAATAGACCCTCTATAGAGAAGATTAATATACCCTTTATTACTAAGCTAAAGAATATAGTTACTTTTCCTAAACATACCGACGATGCAGATGGGAGTGGTTTAACTACCCTATTAACTATTATAACGTTCACCTCTAGGATAAACGTAAAACGCGATACTTTTTACACCTTAACTAAGTACTAAACTAAGCACTATTACTACTAGTTAATAAAAAATGCGCGTTAGATAAATAGCAAACATGCTTACACCCTGACTATAAGGAATATAGGGAGCAAAAAGAAAAGCATAGGTTTAATCGCGTACTAAAAGGGACCATAACCCTTAGGATTAAAATAGTAATAAAGAAAGAAGACGGTGAAGCTATCCTAGAAAAGGCCTAGTAGTAGCCTTAAGGAAAAAAGAAGAAAGGACACCTCGAATCTACGAAGCTAGTTACAAAGAAAATATCTTTTTTAGACCTAGGCTTAGGCGAGAAACGCCTTTAAGGAACTAAATGCCACGAATAGTTAGGCATTAATTAAGCTACTAATATAGCTTGAAGAAACATGGATAAAAGCCATGCTGGACTTAGGAGCACAGGAAAGCTATGTGTCGAGAAAAGCACTCGATAGAGCGGGACTCTATAAGCGCAAGAAGGCCATACCCTATGCTATCTATATCGCGAATAGACAACTAATGCCTGGCAAAGCAACTATTAAATACGAGGTTAAAACTACCCTCACGATCTATGGACACTAGGAATTAATTACCCTTAACATTATTAAAGAAGCCAATCACGACGTGATTTTAGGATTACCCTAGTTAAGGAAGCATAACCCTATAGTTAACTAGGAAAAGAAAGAGCTATCCTTTAAGCGCTGTAACTGTGTATTGTAAGCAAAGCCTACGCATTAATAGAGCATAATAGTAGATAAGAGAGCTATTAATAATATAGTCTCGCGACTAGAAGTTAATAAATACGAAACTAACTTAGTAGACGCTGGCAGGAACTACTAGGTTATAAAGCGTAAGCATAAAGAGAACAGCATACCTCTTAATATTCTTAATAAATATAAGGAATAGAGTTATTTATTTTGGGAAGAGAAAGGAGCCAACGCCCTTCCTAAGTATACACACTAAGATTATCGCATTGTTCTTAAAGAGGGAAAGACGCCACCCTTTAGACTACTATACAGATAAAGCGTAAAAGAACTCTAATAGATACGCGAATTCCTAAAGAAAGCCCTTAAGAGGTAATAGATACGCAAGTTAGAATCGCTAGCAGCATTATTACTAATATTTATTATAAAGAAGGATAGAACACAACGTCCATGCATTAACTATAGAAGGCTAAATAATATAACGATTAAGAATAGATACCCACTACCAAACATACAAGAGTCTCGAGACAGGCTAGGACGAGCCAAGATATTTACACAATTTAACCTATAAGACGGATACCACCTTATACGAATAGTAGTAGGTGACGAGTGAAAGATAGCCTTTCGAACCAGATACGGACTGTTTAAGTACCAAGTTATGCCTTTTGGACTCACGAACGCACCAACAACGTTCTAAGTAATAATTAATAATATACTAAGGAACTACCTCGACATATTTATAGTTACCTACCTTGATGACATCCTGATATTCTCTAAACAAGAGAAGGATTATGTATAACACGTATAAATAGTACTACGAGCACTAGACAGCGCTAACCTATAATTAAAACTTAAGAAATATAAATTTTATGTTACAGAATTAGAGTTTCTAGGACATGTTATTAATACTAAAAGTATCTAAGTAAGCCCTATAAAAATTAAGGAAGTAAAGAAGTAGAAATTACTTACTAACGTTAAGAAAGTACGAGCCTTCCTTAGATTTACTAGATTTAATAGACAGTTTATTACAGACTACTCTAGAATTACGCTACCACTTACGAACCTTATAAAGAAAGACAAACCTTTCGATTAGATAAAAGAATGCGAGCAAGCATTCTAAACGCTATAGAAAGCATGTATTACGCTACTAGTCCTTATACACTTCCAGGACAATAAACCCCTGCGTATCGAAACAGACGTAAGCGACTTAGCAGTCAGAGCATGCGCGAAATAAGAGAAGAATAGCAAATAGCACCTAATTACATACTACGCACACAAGTTTACACCTAAAGAATTACAATACAAAGTACACGATAAAGAACTACTTACGATTATAAAAGCTATTAAATACTAGAGGATCTATGCATATAGTTGCTTAGAACTTATAATCTTTACAGACTATAAAAACCTTACACGTTTCACAACCACGAAAGAACTGAACCAACGATAAGGAAGATAGTTAGAAACACTAGGATAATATAAATTTAAAATTGTGTACACCCTAGGCAAGGAAAACGGACAAGCAGACGCTCTTAGCAGAATAAATAATAATAAAGAAAAGGTTAAAACCTACTCCGCAATACTAAAGAAAAATCCTAATAGTTCCCTAGAACTAACAGCAGAACTCAATTAACTCCTTATACTTACACGAGAAGTACTAAAGAAACAATAGATAGAGGTTATATAATAATACTACGACGACCCTGCATATGGACACCCTAGAATTAGAAAAATAATGGAGCTAATCTAAAGGAACTATAGCTTTAAAGGAATTAAGGAAGTAGTAATAACCTATATACGCAAATGCGCAGATTGCCAGCGCAATAAACACGCAACACATCCTAAGTATAGAGAAATGCAAGCTATCTAGATACCTATAGCACCATGGGAAGACATCGTAATGGACTTTGTTATAGGATTGCCAAAGTTAAAGGATCCTATAAACGGAGTAAGTTACGACGTAATACTAGTAATCGTGTGTAGATTTACTAAATATGTGGAATTACTATCGTGCAAAAAGGCAATAATAGTAACGGAACTAGCGTTCCTTATCCTAAATTAACTTATACGACATTATGGCATCCCTAAGATAATTATCAGCGATAGAGACAAACTCTTTACTTCGAACTACTAGACAACACTCATGGCACTTATTGGAACAAAACGAAAACTATTAATAGCCTACCACCCACAGACGGACGGACAAACAGAACGTACGAATTAAATAATAGAAACGTACCTACGCATCTACTGCAACAACTAGAAGAATAATTAGATTTCCCTATTATTAATGGCACAATTAGCATACAATAACAAGATATTAGTAGTAACTGGATATACACCGTTCTATGCAAACCACGAAAGACATCTACATCTTTTTAATTAGATATTTCCTACTGCTATTAGAGCGGAAGAAGCCATCAACACGGCTATAAAAATAAAAGAAATACATTAATAACTCCGAGAAAACCTTAAGAAAGCTTAATAGCAAAGCATTTCCTATACGAACTAAAAAAGAAAAACGGCACCTTAGCTAAAGAAGGGGGATAAAGCATATCTACTTACAAAAAATCTTCGAACCTAGAAGAAAAAGCACAAGAAACTAGATTATATTAAGATTAGGCCATTTTTTATTTCCGAACAAATATCACCGGTTAACTACTAATTAGAATTACCACCAGACGCCAAAATACACCTAGTATTCTACATAGACCAATTAGAACTAGCGGACCTAGAGACACCAGTCGAAACCACCTTCTATTACTAGCTAGAGGAAGAAACCGAATTCGAAGTAAAAAAGATACTACGATACACGGATTAGCTACAAACCTACTTAATTAAGTAGAAAGAATATCCACACTTAGAAGACATATAAGAACTAGAAGTAAACCTTAACAACTATCGCTAAATGTTAGCACAATACTATCGTTAGACCATAAGAAGGAATTAGGAACAATCAGAGGAGAACCTGACAAAAATTTGTTAAGAAGAAGATCTATTAATAGATTAGGAAAGGGATTATTAGCCTGTAACTAGCCTAGATTAGCGAAGAAATTGTTTTAGAACGGAGCATTTGCACTCGAGCTCTTTGTCTCTTACACCTTATCCTAGGCGTCTAGTAACTTCTTATCCTAACGCGCGAATAACCTCTTACGACTCTTAATTTCTAATAACTTACGCTTATAGTAAGCAAGTTCTTATTAACTACGTAACGCTTCTTCCTTAGCGCGAGCTAACGCTAATTATTTTTTACGCTTCTTATCCTCTACCTTCTCTTACTCCTCTTTAGGAATAAACAATTTACACTCGCTCCTTGCAGCAATACAACTAGCACAACGACTAGATGCAGTATCCACAAAATAATAAATATTTAGCTTTTTATAGCGACCGCAACGAAAAGGTATCTCCCTACTACTCTCTTTAACACGGCGAATATAATTACGCCGCTCTTAGGTTAAAGTCTTCTTATAAGGCGCGCGCGCTTTGCGGGGCTTAGGATCCTTAGGCATAGTTAGGAAGGCATTAAGACTAGAACACAAAAACAGCGACTTACGCGAGTATTTATATGCGATAACCGTATCTACAGCCAGGGGGCGCGGAACAAGGATACCAAGGACGCTATCTAAAAGAGGGAAGGTGATGTTAGGATCTGAACATGTATAGAACGCGGAGGACCAACAAGCCTTAGTGGAAGTAACACTTAGCGGGGTCGCGTAACCGAGGTCACGTGATGTACTATCCAGCCAAGACATACTATCCTGCTAAGATTATGGAAGGTGTACCATCCACGGACGGTGCGACCATCCATCGGAATCTAGGGACGATAGAAAAAGAGATAGATAGTAAGGTTTACCCCTCTTGTATATAAACCTACACGAATACCCTTAAGGCATTCGTGTTTAACCTGTTTATTAATCTATTATTTGGATCTAACTAAGCAACCTTGTTGATTTAATTATGCTATACACACCTTTAATACTAACACCCTAGTGACAAGCGCAAGCTATCACTACACCCTCTCCCGTCCTACCTAGTACTCCTGCCCGAGAACCAACCTTAGCCCCTTAGAGAATAGCTACCTCTTTGGGAGTTTAACAGCTTCTTTGCTAGGTGGCTCGAATCCTATGTAAGAGTTCTAGCTATAGTAAATTAGGAAAGTCGACGCTTAAGTTAACTTTAAAACTATATTATTAGTATTAAATTATACTATAGGTAATTATTATACGTAATGATCCTAAGCGTAGTTTGTGTACGCTTATAGTACCTATTCTATAGCTATGTTAGCATTCTCCATCTGTCTGTCTGTCTCTAAATAATACGCTAAGGATAGCAGTGCTATAATTTTTAGCTAGCTATAAAGTTTAGTCTAGAACGCTAATACGAATTAGGTACCTTAATTAGATAATATTATTATGGGAAAGCTATAATTAGTCTATACGTATTATAGGAAGAGCTACGCGATCTCTAGTATAATAATATTTTTATATAGTATTATATATTAATACTTACTTAGCCTATTAATTACTACTATAATATTCTTATATCCTTCTAAGTCTAGTAGGTTTACTATAAAGTCTATTAAGATATACTACTAGCGTTGTTTTGTAATAAGTAAGGGCTTTATGAGACTATAATATTTATCTCTAGACGACTTTACTTTGCGATATGTATGGTAATAGGCTATATATCGCTTTACTATTTCGAACATCCTAAGCTAGTAGTACTCTCTTTGCAGGATTTCCAAAGTTTTGCCTCTGCCTAGGTGGCCACCTACAGGAGAGTCATGAACGTGACGAAGGAGCTTAATTTTTAGTTTATTATAGTCTAGTATTATTATCTAATTGCGATAATATATACAATTATCCCTAATCTTATACTTACTAAGTATAATATTTTTTAATTTATAGGCTTTACTTTATAGGAGTTATAGTGTTTTAGTAATTAGTTTATCCTTAAGATATTCCTTGTTAATAATCTCCGTAATTAATTAATTTATCTTTAGAAGGCGTATCTCTATAGTAAGTTTAAAAAGTTTTAGGCGTAACAGTGTTTAGTTCTATGCTACTTTAGCTTCTTTTTATACTATGATATTTTATAATTATTAGGTAAGCGTGTTTGGCTTTTCGCCTTTTTTACTAAGTTAATAGGTAATTATAAACTAAAAGCAATATAAGTAATTTAACTATTTAGCCCAGTAATAGCTTAATTACTTTATTATAGTAAAGTACTATAGGTTCTTATAGTCGCTAAGCACGTTAATTAGGAAAGCTACCCTCTTTAACTTAAGTTATTATTACTTAAAGTAGCAGACTATCGCGAGTAGTTTTTTATTATAAATTTTATAGTTATCCTCTATAGGGCTTATCTTTTTAAAGTAGTAAGCTACTAGTTATAGTTCTCTATCCTTATCCTTCTAAGATAGTACTTTAGCTATAACATAGTTAGAGGCGTTAGCCTCTACTATAATTAGTAGTTTTAGGCTAAAATAGCGTAGTATAGGAGCACTTATAAAGTAGCCTTTAGCTAGTTAAACGCGTCTTAATAGGCGCTATTAAAGTAAAATATTTAATCCTTTTTAGTTAGGTTTATAAGTACCGAAGTTTATTTTAAGAAATCTAGTATATATTAATAATAGAAGTTTATAAAACCTAGAAAGGCGCGTATATCCTTTACGTTCTATAAATACTCTTAGTCTTGTATTACTTCTACCTTTTTAGGGTCTACCTAGATGCTGTCTATGGTAATTACGTGCCCTAGGTACGTAACCTAAGTCTAATAGAATTTGTACTTACTAACGTTTAGCTATAAGCCTACTTCTTCTATAGCTTTAAGCACTATTTGTACGTATTAGTGGTATTTTAATAGAGACTCGCTATATATTAGGATATTATTAATATACGCCATATAAAACATGTCTAAGTAAAGTTATAGCGTATTATTTACGTAGTGCTAGAACGTGCTTATGGCATTAGCTAGTCTAAAAGGTATAATAAGGTATTTAAACAGGCCGTATCTTATATTAAAGGCTATTAGCCATTTATCTCCCTTTACTATTATAGCTTATTAAAGGTAGTAATAATATTAAGCTTTATGTAGTATTTTACCTTACTTAGGTAGCTTAGCGTTTTCTAAAGTAAGGGGATTAAGTATTAGTTCTTAATTATGAGCACGTTAAGTGCTTTATAGTTAATATAGAATTTTAATCCTCTACCTAGCTTCTTTATAAAGATTACTAGTAAGGTAATAGGTAACTTACTAGCTTATATAAAGCCCTTTTTTAAGTGCTTAGTTAGGTACTTCTTTAGTACTTTTAGTTTATCTTGCGACATGCTACAATGGGTGGAAAAAAGTGGACTATCGCTCACGTGAAATTCCTTGGCTGAACACCGAAAATTTCAGCTACATCGTGAATTTACCATCAAAGTAGCTTTTAAGCAGCAATATACTAGATGTAAAGGTATTTAAATTATGCCGTAAAGTTATTATTATAATTAGCTTTTTCATAAGCTTTAGCCACATCACGAAAGTAATTAGGATGGAGTTAATAAGCTATATATTGCCTTATTGTCTTATCTTCCTGCTAAATAGATTGTATAAATACTATCGTATCGTTTTTGGCTTGTTTTAACGCGCTCTTTACTTTGTAGTCCTCTAAGAAACCCTTAAGCCTGCTAAAACAGCGCTTAATTAGGTGTAAATCGGGTAAGTTAGGGGAGTGCAGAGCAAAGCGTATGTCCTTTTTTTTAATTTTAGGTGCGCAATATTAGAGCCCTAGGCTATAGAGGTAGACGTTATCTTGCACTAAAAATACTTAAGCATAGGGGTTATTAGCGCGTACAGCTTCGTAGTAGGGAAAAACAACGTCCTTAAGCACCTATTTAGCGTACTAGATCCCGTTTATGCCCTTCCTACTTTTGTATACAAAGTCCTCGTATTTAAAGAACTTATTAGGAGTAACAGGGTTTTTGCAACTAGCCTAGAGGGCTCCTCCTTTCTTACTAGTAGCTTAATTAGTAGCCTTAGTAGCCTTATTATAGTAAAGAATATTATAATTAATCTTACTAAGAGCGCGCTCCTTCTAGGTGCTAATAACGTTCGCACAGGCCCTCTTATTATTAATTAATTTGCAAGCCCTCTTATTAGCTTTACGTACGCGCTTAAGTGTCTCCTCGCGATTCTCCTCCTCCTTTGCTACCTATACTAAACATGGGCGTTTTAAACTGTAAATAGTAGTATTAGTAGACGTAGCAGCGCAGATTATAAGGCTAAAAGAGGGTGGGCGATACAAGAGGGCGTATTTATTAGCTAGAGCGCTACGTGCCCTTTAAATGTACTGCTTACCTCCGCGAAGATTCCTGCCTCTAATTAATTTACTAGTTTCGTCGTAGCAAATAAATATAAGCTTAGGAGCAAAGCGCTTGTGTATAGTAAAGATCTAGGCAACGTAGCGCTCTCGATTGCGTATATCGTCGTCGTCAAGCTCAGGCTTCTTTAGGCGTACACCTCGTACAATAGCGTAGGTGTGGTCGTGATCGCGGTGCTCGTGAGCAATTTTAACTAGTGTAGGACAGCTTACTATAATCCTGACCTCTTAGAGGACGTGGCGGGTCGATTCTTTAATATCGTAAGTGCCAAATTATATAATAGCGTTACGTATTTAAGCACTAAGCTTACTACCGTTGCGTACCTTAGGTTCAGCTCCAAGGGGACCGATACGGGTAGCATAGACTTTAGCTAGCAAATTATTAAGCGATAGGTCAAGCGAGGCCTCCGCACAAGCCTTTTCAACCTTCTTAAAGACTTTCTATAGTATTAAGATGCTCAAACCCATCGCGCCAGCGATATAGGCGTATTCAGTGTTCGAGAGCTTGCGTAGGGCTACGATAGCACCTTTCTAAGCCTCTATAAGGTTACAAGAGTCATTCGGGCGGCCGCTAGTGCGTTAAGGTGGCATAATGGGTGTTGTTAGCAAAAAAAATCGCTATATACGAGGTGATAATAGAGTCCTAGTGTTCAGTTTAGAGCTGAGGCACGGACCAAGTACCCTTATTAATAAGATAACTAGCGCCTTGGCAGTTCACGTGAGCGATAGTCCACTTTTTTCCACCCATTGTAGGTTAGCACAACTTACCACAAACGTCGCATTTTGACCATGCTTCCGGTATGTCGACGTCGTTGACATAAGTCACAATGACTTCCTTGAAGATATCCGTTGGGAGCTGCAAGATCCGAAAAGGCGCCATGGCCTTGGTGGTGTTGTCGGGGGTTGCCATGGTGTGAGGGATAATATAGAAGAAAAGTAAGTCGAGGTGCAGTGAAGTCGCAGTGTTTATATAGAGGTAGAAGCACGTACCTGTGGGGATTAAGCGAAGTCAGGTGGGCACCTTCACGCCTAATCAACGCCATATCAGGAGAGCACGGCCCCTATGCCTCGAAAATTTCCACTGGGAAGGAGCGACCCGAGGGTCGTTATTGGTACAATCCAAGACAAGTACACTCAACTCGAGCAGGCTAATCTCCTAGTACGTAATGACGGGTATAAGTCCCATTCACCCCTTTTATAGAACGCCTATGGTGCTTGATTCGTTTCACAACATGGCAAACGCCCACAAATGCGGTCAAACACACCGCTCTGCCTGTTACTACGCACCTGGCACGAACTCCTATGACCAAGCCCACATCAAACTCCTCTTTACAGTACCGTGTACCTCCAGGCCTACTGCCCCGTAACTTGCGGACACCACGAGTTCTGTTTCACTCGCACGCACACAATACCCGGCACTCGTACATAAGACACACGCAACCGTGAACTGAGAAAACGGGCCCGCTTCCCGTCCCGCGCGATTCAGCCTCGCACACCCTCATTCTCCGCTCGTACCTATGCAAACCTACCATCTCCACTCAGAACATTACGCCAGATAACCTCCAGCACGGCGTCACGAAGGGCAAGCGCCCACATGCTTTGAATCTTTCCCCCTTCACAAATATGGGAACGGCATCACGAGTAATGAGACACAGACGACGAGAGCTTGAGCATTGTACTAGCATGCTAAGACTGCGAGGCATGCCTTCCATGCATAAGGTACAATACCTCGGACTATCCTGGCAAACAGATAGTATCGTATCCGGCCTCCGCGCTACATGTGTCAAAAGCACGGAAAATCGCTTCTATACAATCCTCGATTTCCGTTTTCACGAGCAAGCGTACTACAGTCTACGCCGCTAGCACTCCACCCCATACCTCTTCAGCGTACTCTTCGCCGTCGTAACCTTCATCCCGATCCTGCTCACGTATTAGCATCATCCTCTTCCAAATTCACACCCCAACCTTTGGGAAGGAGGGAAAAAAAGAACATACCTCGCATCCAAATCATAGCTCTCCCACGCACTAACCTCAGCCAAATACTCCTTACACTCCTCCAACTTCTGCGGGTGCTCCTCGGGCCTGCCCTGCACATCCGCCTCGCGCCATACATTTGCCGCCATCTCATACCTCGCACACGGGGCGGTCCACGCATCCCTCCCATGCCCCTTAAACAGCGCCTTATCGACACTGATGATCTCTTTTTGCAGCATATCCTTCGCCGCGGCAGTCTCGCCCTTACTCCTCAAACAGACGGCGCGCAGCAGCGCGAGGATAGCTTTTTCGTCGAGAGACTCTTTACCCCAGTGCGGATTCGCAGGGCTCTCGCTCCACGCGAGATTGGCTAGCGAGGCGTCGAGATGGTCATTTTGCATGCGCTTGTATCCGTTCCAGAAATATATGATTTCCTCGACGGGGGAGACGCCCACGGCGTCGACGAAGTCGCACTTCCAGTCCTTCGTGCGCTGCTCCCACTTCGCGACTTTGCGCTTGACGAAGACGTCGAAGGGGAGCTGACGGCCCATGAAAGCTTTCTTGCCCGTGTTGGGCGTCACGCGCTGGAAGTGCTCGACGGCGGTGGCGGCGTGGGCTTTTGCGGCCGCGGGGTTGGAGTCCTTGTCGCGGCGGTAGAGCTCGATGTGGCAGGCGCCGCAAATGTAGTAGTAGAGGCCGTGGCTCCAGTTGTTGAGGGTGATGCAGTGGAGGAAAGCGGCGGATGTGCTTTCATAGTCGTGCATGTACATGGTGTGCAGCGCGCGCTCAAACCAGCCGAGGGCTTCGAGCTGCTTGAGCTTGGATGCTTTCGTGTTGGCGGCGAAGGCGACGGATTTCTCAAGCTCCTTTTCTAAGGCGAGCATGCGGGCTTCCTCCAATAGCCAGAGATGACTGTCGGGATAGCGTCCCCGCATCTCGGATAGTAAGGCTTTACACTGTGCTTTCGGGTATGATCCTACTCCGGTCTGCGGGAGGATGTCGCAGAAGCTGGTGATGCCGTTGTAGTACATGAACAGGACAAGGCCGGCCATCGCGCCGTGGACGTTGTCGAATTTCGTTGCTTGCCAGAGCATTTGGATACCGCGTTCGCGATCGCCCTTGAAGCCGACGATCTTTAGCAAGGTGGAGAAGGCAGGAGGGACCATCGAGATCATGAGGAGCAGAATACCAAAACAAAAATTAGAGCCGGAGATGATGAATACGTCAACTGGATGGTCGCCAAAAGGGGAAATATCCTTGGGGGCCTTGACAGTCTCAGACAACGTAAGCTTTTCGAAGTCTTCCACTGCATCCGGTACGGCGGTATCCGGTTTTTCATCCGATGGGGGAAGGTTGTTCGCTGAGCTTGAGCCTATGCCCACATTTTTTTGGGCATTGTCGAGGACCACCGTCTGGCCTTTCTCTGCCGACACGTTGAGATGGCCCATATACTCGATCGGTGTCTCCACACTTCGACGTTTTTCATCCGCGTCTACAAAATCGAAATCTTCATCGTCTCCGTCCTTCTTTTTCTCCGGAATCGCCGGCGCTGGCTTCTGATTCTCCTTCTTCACCTCATCCACCTTCTGTAAGCTCGTCCGCGACCCATTCGCGGACACCTTTTCCGGCGTAAGCGTCTTCGGTACCAGGGAACTTGCTCCCTTCGACGATTCCCTCGAAGCCGGTCTCGTCGGCCCGACCGACCCCGTCGAAGCCGTTGAAGCCAAGCTACTCGTACTCCTCTCCTTCAAAAACTTCTTCTCCGCATCCAGCACACCTTCCAGCGTAAGAAATGCCTTCCTTAACTTGTAAAAGCTCTTTATCGCCTCGGTTAAGCTCTCGTTGAGCACACCCACGATACTACTCATCAGTTGTGCCTCTGCCTGAACTACCGCATATTCCGTGCCCACGGGGTATATCGGCGACTGGTATGCGTTCGGGGTGCGGTGGGCGCGGCGCTGATTTTCGTAGGCGGTGTTTTCGGCGGTGGAGAGTTGTTCGGAAGCTGTGGGTGTGAGCGCTCACGTGGGTCGATCGGATGAAGAAACCAGACCTTCACGCATGATGTCCTGCTCGAAGCCGAGCGTAGCTCGCATGAATGTCACGACTCCCTTTCCGAGCTACGCTTGTGTATAAGCATTAGCTCGTCTGGGGAGGAAGGGTCCGGTTGGCAGCTAGGCGCAATGTACCTGATGGAAGGGCGAGGCGCCTTTGCTAAGATGCTCTTCTGCAGCGTCGACGTCGTCGTTCATGATGTACATTATAGCTGCGATCGCACGTCAATCCATATTCAGATTCGAATTCGTAAGTAGTGGTGTGCTCATACCAGCCATCGCATCATCGACTGCACGCGTTAGCCCTGTCCTTGCCGTACCTCCTCCTCGTGCTCATACTCACTCTGTGTAAGCTCATCCAACGCATTCAAGCTCCTCGTCGAGCCAAGCGAAACCTTATTCTTCGCGCCGCCGAGCCATCCTCCAACCTTCAACATGCTGTGCAGACTCCAATTTTTGTTCTGTTCTGTGTTTACTCCGCGGGGCACAACGGGGGGCACAACGGGGGGCACGCGAGACAACGGGGAAGAGGAAAACAGGTCGATTCGGTTAGGTAGAAGCTACAAGAGGGTGAATGAAGCTAAAATACACGCTGGCGCCAGAACGACTTATGTGAGCGCTCTTTTTGTGCTTACTCACGGACTTCCGCACGTCGGAGCTGCTGCGAGTATATCCTCCGAGGAGGGAGGCGTACGTCACTTTGAGTAGAGCACGGACTGAGTGACGCGGGAGTGCCGGGCAATCAAAGCAATGAGCCGAAGATGGCTTGGGGATTCCTCCTCATCGAACATTGAAGACAATGCGAATGTAGTTTTCGAAACAGGCCAACTTAGTGCCGAGCATAGAGACCAAATCGAAAACTTCGTATAGTGTTATACAACTTGCAGGCAAGCTGAACCTAGGTACCTGCAATGACCCTCACACGTGACCGCCAAGCCCATCCACCGCATTGATCGCCGCTTGTCGCCTCACCACAACGCCGCGCATCAGCACCAAAGCTTCCCCAAGCTTCAGCACCACTCTCACCAAGAGCGCCTGCCTCCCATCTTACCGACCGAACCAGAATTCTCACCCCCGCAAACCTGCCAAAATGTCCGGCGCCGCCCCTTCCACCAGCAAAGCCGAAGCCCCCAGCGGCACCCCCGCCGTCGAGAAGAAGCCGGCCTCGCAGCTCGAGGAAGACGACGAGTTTGAGGACTTTCCCGCTGAGGACTGGGCTGAGGAGGACACGCAGTTGCCGGGCGGAAATACGCATTTGTGGGAGGAGAGCTGGGACGATGATGATACCAGTGATGAGTTTGCTGTGCAGTTGAGGTGAATGGAGACTTGCGAAATGTGTTGGGTTGGACAGGTGCTAACAAGGCGCAGGGAAGAGCTGAAGAAGTTGGGGCAGACGAAATAGACGGGCTGGGACAAGTGCTGTGGAACGGTGTGAACGAAGGCAAACGGAGAGGATAGAGCGTATGAGCGGAATACGTGCATGAAGGAGCGTGATAGCATAAGAAAGCAGGATATCAGCTATCAACACAGCGGAGTATGAGGAGCCGCAAATATTCACATCCGAGCATGCGACTACGTCAAAAGAACTAGTCGATTTGTACCGAGCTTGAAAAGAGCCAGAATCATACATCATAATCTTGAAGCGAACCCTTCGAATCTATCTAAGCCTTTTGCTTCCATCGCGAGTGCGGGCTGTGAGCTACTTACTTGACAGCGCCGACA
This sequence comes from Bimuria novae-zelandiae CBS 107.79, assembly GCA_010015655.1. Classification (NCBI taxonomy): domain Eukaryota; kingdom Fungi; phylum Ascomycota; class Dothideomycetes; order Pleosporales; family Didymosphaeriaceae; genus Bimuria; species Bimuria novae-zelandiae. The sequence continues at coordinate 77,752 of ML976721.1, forward strand.
CACCTGGCAGTTCCTTGCCCTCGAGCAGCTCGAGCGACGCACCGCCACCCGTGGAAACGTGCGACAGCTTATCCTCCACGCCGTACTTGACCGCCACGGTAGCAGTGTCGCCGCCGCCGATGATGACGATCTTGCCGTTCTGCGCCGCCGACACGGCCGCGTCCATGGTCGCCTTGGTGCCGTTCGCGAACTTCTCAAACTCAAATACACCCGGAGGACCATTCCAGAGGATCGTCTTCGCCTCGTCGATAGCCTCCTTGTACAGCTTAATCGACTTCTCGCCGCAGTCCAGACCCATCCAGCCATCCGGGATACCATCCTTGTCTTCCGCATATCCTGTCTGCGCATCCTTGTCGAACTTATCTGCGGTGATGTAGTCCACCGGCAACACGAGCTTGACGTTGTTCTTCTCCGCCTTCTTGACCAGGTCGCCGACGGTCTTGGCACCGTTCTCATCGAACAGGGAGGTGCCGATCTTGACGTTCTCGAGTGTCTTCTTGAAGGTGAAGGACATGCCACCGCAGATGATGAGCGTGTTGACCTTGTCGAGGAGGTTGTCGATGAGCTGGATCTTGTCCGAGACCTTGGCGCCGCCGAGGATGGCCAGGAAGGGGCGCGCCGGTGATTCGAGGGCTTTGGCGAAGTATTCGAGCTCCTTCTTGACGAGGAAGCCCGAAGCTTTTTGGGGGAGGTCCACGCCGACCATGGAGCTGTGGGCGCGGTGGGCGGTGCCGAAGGCATCGTCTGGTTATTGTTAGCCTTTCTTTCCTTCCACATATCTTCCATATCTGTCGGGACGGAGAGGGATGTAGCGGTAGACTCACTGATATAGATATCCCCCAATGCAGTCAACCCCTTCCTAAACTCATCCACCTTTGCTTTGTCCGCCTTAACCTTCTTTCCCTCAGCATCCTTGCTGCTACCCTCCTCCTCAGCATGGAACCGCAAATTCTCCAGCAAGATAACCTGCCCATCACTCGCGCCGCTCACCGTATCCTCAACCGCTTTGCCGACGCAGTCCTCGGTAAAGACGACCTTGCGGCCCAACAGCTTCTCGAGCTCGGGAACTACCGGCTTGAGACTGTACTTCGGGTTGGGCTTGCCGTCGGGGCGCCCGAGATGCGACATGAGGACGACGGCTTTGGCACCATTGTCGATGGCATACTTGATGGTGGGCAGCGCGCCGACGATGCGCTGGTTGTTGGTGATGTTCTTGTCGGCGTCGAGGGGAACGTTGAAGTCGACCTGCGCAATAACTCAGTTGCCAATTCCTTCGGGAAATAGAATGCTTAGACAATAGACTTACGCGAACAAGCACACGCTTGCCCTTGACGTTGACGTCGGTGATTGAGAGCTTATTCGAGAGCGACATGGTGTTGGTGTTGGGTTGTGATGGAATGAGGGGTCAATCGGGTGCTCAACAGCTGAAGAAGGTGTGTAAATAGGGTGGGGATTTAGCTCAAATATGCTTTTCGGGTAGATTGACGGGAAGCAAGGCCTCTTAGGTCTTGTGAGAGAAGCCGATGCAGGACGCAGGTCTGTTTATTGAATGGACCGATGTCATACGGTGGGATGGTGGGGCAAAGCTTCAGCCCACCTTCACACGAAACAAATACGCCTGCATCCTTATCAAACAGCACGGAAAAGCAATAAATGTCTCAGTGCTGATTTCTATCAATCATATACAATTATCACTGCACAACACCGGCCACCTACAGTACTCTTCATCTCCCGGACACATGTCGAAGCATCGACCCTGGCGCATAGCAAGGCCATTGAGAAACAGCTCTCCTGACCGGCTGTACCCTCTTATGCAGAACATGTCCGTTCCGGAGTCGGCTAGGAACCGGCGATCTGTCTGACCATGTGCAAATCTCTCAGTAGCGTCACGACCCACTTCTGAATGTTTTGCCTGCCGCATGCGCGGCCGAGAGTACCTGCGTATCATGTGCAAGCTTCTTCAACCTCACACGAATCTCAGATCCTAGAATAAGAATATGCCATTGTAACCTAATCAAGAAGTATAGACAAAAACTCCAGCTCATCCAATCTATGAGTGCGAAACCCTTCCCAAACGCCATCTGGTATCACCCAGTATGCAATGCGCTCAGCGCGTGAATCTCAACTTGTAACGCCAATATGCTTGCGGAGAACCGACCATATCCTGACCTTATGCTTATACAGCTGACATTGACTGCAAGGGAATTCGTAGGTGGTGAACAGACTTAGGCTTCCTCGGCCGAGTTGGTGAGGGAGAGGTACGCGGTCCAAGCGATGCCGATGGTGGAAACAAAGGGCTAGCACTCCGTTAGAATTCAGCTGGACAAGAAGTAAGCGCGGAAATTGACATACAATCTGGAACTGGACAGGCATGACGCGGAAGTTGATGATCTGCACTGCCGGCCATACCAGGTAGTTGGCTTTGAGGGACGGGATGTATATGTCCTGGAACTTGCGGGCGACAGCACGCTTACCACCGCCCTCGGCAACAGTCATAAAGGTGAAGAAGCAAGCCAGACCTGGTAGTATCATCAGCATTTGTTCACATGGAAGGATACGAACACGACGTACCGACTGGAGCGAACATGAGCTGGTCCAAAGCCATCCGCTTGAGCGCAGGCACCATGGCAGCCGTCTTCGTAATGGGAAAGGTCCTTGTCAAGAAACCAAACCACTTGTGTTGTACAGGTGCCATCAAGAAACCATATGACATGAAGCGTGTCAAACGCTCGAAATCAAAGGGCGGCGGCAGCGCTTTCGAATCGGGGATGAGGTCGCGGTCGGAGAGGTAATGTCGCCGGTCGAGCTCGTGAATCTCGATTGCTAAGAAGTCGTCTTTGTCGCCCTTGCGCACTGCACGTTGCCGCACCGCGGTCAAGGTCTGTGCCACTGTGTCCGCTATGCCGCCCAGCACCTGGAGGCTGTCAGCGACGTTCCTCGTCTTTTAAATGGTCGAGGAGCGAATTAGGATATATCGTGGCTCAGGTAGGGGTGCTGAAAGGGATATGGATGATCTAGTCTGCGAGGATTCAATGGAGGAGAGAGGGGTTCGTACTGCGTTGGTGATCATAGTAGTGAGTACTGTTCCGAATGTTAGCAAGAGCGCATATCTGATATGACGGAGCGCCATACCTGGTCGCTGTGCATAGTAGGAATTAAACTTCCTCGTCAAGAGGGAGACGGCAGCCATCTGGAGGAGGAAAACACAGGCGTGGAGGAGCGGCTAGCAGCGGTCAGCGTGGAGGGGGAGTAAGAGGCAGCCGATGCGGCTCACGATTTTGCCGTAGATCCAGCGCGTATTCAAGTGGTAGAGAAATCGTCGTCGCGTGCCCTCGATCATGGTGGCTGCTGTGCTGCGTCGGCGCACGAAGCGCAGGCGCAAGGTTCACTTGGTGATGACGTTCGAATTATGCAGGCCCGTGCTTATCTCGGTACAACCCTCCTTTATCGCGATCTCTTCGTGACACTTGGGCGTTTGCGTAGACTGGCCGCTGTGGAAGGTTGAATGCGGCGGCGATGTGTGTGGTGTTGAAGATGGGCGGTTAGGCATCTGGGAAGGATGCACCGGTAGTTTCGGAGCCCCTCTGGACGCAAGATTGCCCGCTCCGTGGCGGAGCCTATCACGCGAAGGGAGAGTGACGTCCCCGCTGACCTCTGGATGAGAGCACCAAAAACACCGTCGCAGAACCATACTTGGATCTACAGTAGCGATGAACAGGGCTTCAATATATCCTTCACCCATCTAACAATAAACAGACCTGTAACTTCCATTGAACTGACTGCAGTGCGCTATTCAGTTCATCATTCGAACGTTCCTTCCACGCGAAGCACTTTCCCACCTACCGCCTTTCCCTTATTCTTCTTCGATTTTCTCCGTGGCTTGTCGGCTGTTCCAACCCATAGCTTGGAAAGACGGATGATCCAAAAGTCCCACGCTGCCTCGTCGTTCGCGATCGCCATGACATTCGACCTGGATGTGCTCGGAAGCTTGCGCCGCATGGTGTGAAACTGCCATCGTCCGCCGAGTAAACCTAAACATCTGTGGTGCCAGTATGCTCGTACAATACCAGCGGTTGGACTTGCTAAGAGAATTTCTGGTCCGTATTTTTTCTGAATAACAAAGTCGGTGCAGGGAGGTAGTAGCTTCGCGCTCCGAAAGAGGCCCCGCCGCTGGAAATCAAAGCGCAGCAAGGTTGAAGGAACAGGTTCCCAAGGCGAAAACGGGCGAGCTTGAGTCCCAATGCAGTGAATAGTACCCATGGAGGTATTGAGGTAGTACACCGTGCCACGGTAGCAGGTAAGAGCAGTGATTCCAAGAGGCGGGTTGTACACTCTTTTCTTTGGAGCTGTGATGGGAGGTTCCATGCTGGAGTGCGCGAACTAGACAGCACCCTGCCCGTTGTTGGCGTCGAGTATGTAGATCCTTCCTTGCGTGGCATCGCTGACCAACAAGTGGGGGAGACTTCCCGGTTCCCTGGTGCTAACAGGTGAGAGGGGTGTATCAGATGGGGGTGACGGGAGTGACGTTATTCCCCTCAAACATCCGGCATATGGGGCGTCCACCAACTTCTTCACCTCCACCCATCCATTACCTGTGTCCCACCTCTTGAGGTCGATAATCCAAACAGCGCAGCTTCCTTTTTTCAAGGTATATTCGATCCTGAATGGGCTTACCAACGTCGTCATTTCGTCTTCGCTAGTAATGATCGCATATTGCCATCGATCCAATCTCGTCATTCTATGACAGGACTTCACTCCATCACCGAATCGATGGAGCGTTTGCCATGCGCTGTGGTTCCTTGGGTCTTTCTTTGTAGCTCTTGTGTCGATATCAAGGCGGCGTAGCTCGGGAGGATGATGCATAGCGACGAGCAAGTCGGTGTGCGAGTGTTGGATGATCTTGGAAACGGCCGTAGAAGGGGAGAAGTTGGCCAGCGGAGTTATCCAGGGCCATCTCCTCCGGGGTGCGCTACTCGTCATCCCCTCTGATACCGGTGCGTATGAATAGAGGTGAAGTAAGTAAGTGGTAACCGTAGGTATAGAGGATTCACGGTAGCGAGGTAGTAGCGCTTGGCTGAGCAAGCTGTAGAGGTGGTTTTGAGCGACTGGACGATCGGTTGCGGACGAGCCAAGTACCTTTTCGAAGGGGAAGGCGCCTTGGACCAACCTTCACGGCCTGGAACCGTGGGGCTCGTGGCTTCCATTTTGAATGCTTGGCCCCACTTTTGTTTCTTAATTTAGAGGAGTTTCATTTGCAATGGAATGTTTGAACGCGGCAAGGCGATTGAGGAAAAGCAGAGCTTATGACGGGTCTCGCACATGAGATTGATTAATCGGGTATCTATCACGCGCAATACGTATCGCTACAGTGATATTAGACTTTCAGTCCACATATTAAGCCTATCCAACGCCTACCGCTTTCGCAAAGGGCGTTCATCGTTCGTGATCGTGTCATGCATAGCCAGGTGGAGTCACTCAGCGCGAAGTGCCCTGGTTTTTTGTTCTAAATGGCTCACTGGACCCTCAAGACACTGCCATGAGCTTGTTCTGCTCTTGCGCAAGTGTCAATCCCTCGGGAGCTTGCCGGAAGAGCACAATCTCGGACTGCTTGAAGTATCGCCGGGCATCTGCATTTTAGGTTAGCCACGTTCCCACCGATGCGCCACACAGTCACATACCCTCATCGATCAGCACTAGGCTGAGGTAGTAGCGTGTGGAGTACTTCTTGTTGACCTCTCGGAAAGTGGGTGTCAGATCAAAACCACCTAGGAAAAGCCGGATCGGGATGGTCTCTCCTAAACGCCCGTTAGTATCTACTCAAGAATTGTTGAGACACCAGAACGTACCTCGCGACGGAGATCCATCCATGATCTCAAAGCGCACCAAGGTTTCGCTCTCGTTGTACTGGTTGGGAGATGCGCCGGTGGTCTCTCTCCGAATAATGGAGAGCTCCATGTGCTTGATCTTTAACCGCACCAACAAGAAGTATATCCTCCCGACAATAACATCTTTGAGATGGTACTTCGACTTTGAATATTCGAACTCAATGTGTAGGCAGTCCTCAATACCGACGTCCATCTTAATGGAGCTGTTCGTTTCGGGGGGTATCCGGTACGAATATACCCAAAGGTCCTTCTCCCGCACCACGTCGGCCATTCGGCGTGATACTGTGACGCGCACGAAGTACCGCAGCTTGACGTTGATGCCATTGTACGACTCATACTGCTTCTCGACGTTCTTGAAGTTGAACTCGAAGGTCTGCGGGTGCTGGAGCTCGCCCGGTGCGGCTAGCTCCTGTCCAAGTGACAGAAACTCGTGGTGGTTACCGCGGTCAAAGAACATCTCTGTATGCGCACTTGTGTTAGTACTGCAATGTGAACGGGGACCAGAAGCGGAGGCAGACGCACCAATCGTGCCGATGAATTGCACCTTGATGCCCGTATGCTCTAGGCGCTTTCCATCCTTGGGTCTCACGGTGACCTGTCCCTTGACAGACTCGCCATCGAGATACAGCGGCACCTTCTCTTTGCGGTTCTTGTCGAGCTTCTGATCGACCGTCTGGCGGTCGTCCGAGTCCTCGAGCACGATGTCGATGTCGACAGGTGTGGAGAAGAAGTAGGACATGGTGGGTAATTAGACAGGTCTCGGCGCGTGGAGTCGATGGGCTGCGGATGCTGGCGTTGATGCTGTGAAGTTGGTGACCCCCAGGAAGCTTTGCTTAGTCATACGAGCTCACGTTCAACTCCGCCCCACCTCTCCTCCACTCCACCATGCGTCAATCGCAATTGCATCATTGGCAGGCAGACTCTCACCCGTGTTCTGGAGGCATCACTTCCTTAATCCTGACTGCGTCTGTCAGACAACATGTTGACACGGTAACAGGATCATTTGCAGCTCCGCTCGTTCATGCAGTAGGCAGACGGAGATGGACACTTTGACTGCTTGCTGCGGGTTCCAATGCGCTCACCGGCGTGCACGCGAGGACCAGATTCCGCTTCCCCGTCGTTCCGCTGCACTCGTACCGGAGCTGCTCTCTCGAGTAGCTGCTGGGCCCGAGCCGATATGTTGTGGAAAGTCTCGCCGAGGTTTTCTTAAAACACCAGCGTGACAAACTTTGAGTTGCTAAGTTCTAACCGGCCTTCGCCTGGGCTCGCGCGACCCCCACGCGCCATTACATAGCCTTACGATTTCTCTGCTCACCCGCCGTGATGTTGGCCGGGCGGCACTGCCCGGGGTCGTCTAGAAACACTTCAGACGAACGCACCGCCCCAATGTCGCACAATCTGCACAGAGACCACGCGCCCTCGTACCCACGGGGGAGATGCGCTGGCAGCAATCAGTGCCGCGTGCCTGAGACGATGATGGGGATCGCAGTGCGGGGATGTGGGAATCGGTGTGAGCCATCCCACACTAGCCAGCCCAACCCAAACGCCGACCAAGATGCCGATTCCACGTTACAACCCAATTCGCAGAGTTTAGGGCTCCCGGGCCACCGTTCCGGATGCTCCTGCGACCTTATGATTCGTGCTGCAACCCAAGACGGGGCCTGCTGTGTCTTGCACCGTGCCTGTCCCCACCCTTGCCGTCGTCATGCTGCCCGGCATCTGGAGAATTTAAAAACAGCACAGGCCCGGCAGATTGGGTTCTCGTCCCCTTGCCTTTCCAGCCTTCATCTGTCAGCTATATTGAGTCCTCAACACAAAACGGCTTTCATGGTATAAAGTTTGCCTAATCTGCTTTCTTTGTTCATTCCTAAAGTGTCCGTACCTCTTCCTTTCCTCGACTGCTTGTCACTGCGAAAACATCCTTGTTCACCGTCCCTCACACACTATGTTACAAACCTTTGAACCCGCGTCACCCGCGTCTCTTCACTATGTCCCTGCACCTACGCCTCCTATTTCTACCCCGGGAACCCCTCCGAATACTTCAGCAGCATCCAACCCAGCAAAACCTTCCGCCGACATGACGATTAAACCCCAGCACAACATCCTCATCGTAACCGGGCCCGCAGGTTGCGGCAAAAGCACCGTCGCCAAGTTCCTCGCCGACCGATACGGGTTCCGCTACATCGAGGGAGATGATGTACGTCAGTACCAGGACCATGTCCCAGGCCATGCTAACACGTGCGCAGTTCCACCCGCCTACAAACATCGAGAAGATGTCCAAGAACATCCCTTTAAACGACGAGGACCGCTGGGACTGGCTCATCACTCTGCGCGACCAAGCGTTGAGCCAATTGAAATCAGGAGCCCATGGAGTCGTCATCACCTGCAGCGCTTTGAAGAAAAAGTACCGTGACGTTATCCGTACCGCACGTCTCTACGACGAGGACCCGAACGCCAACGTGCGCTTCGTGTACCTCAAGGCGAGCAAGGAAGTCCTGCTGCAGCGCGTCGGAGGACGGCAAGGCCATTACATGAAAGACACCATGGTCCTGAGTCAGCTTGCAGCGCTTGAGGAGCCCAGCGACGACGAGACGAGGAAGCTGCACGATGTAGACATAGTCGACGTATCCGGATCGACGCAGGAGGTCCAGGATCTTGTGAGCGCAGTCGTCGACAAGGCCCTCCAGCACAGCCAGGCCAGCTCATGACCTTGATCCCAGACTCCGAAGTATCCTCGTGTTCCCTCAAGTTTCCTAGAGATTTCTCTTTCCTTTTGTCCTGGCCGCATATCAAATGCGGATTATTTTTCCCTAGCGTTGAGCATATCGGACGTCAGCAAATGGGTTGGGTGGAAAATGGCGCACTGATATATTATTTATACCCTTGCGACAGGGATCTTGGACACTGCGGTTGAAGAGGGTGTGGTCCTAGAGTGGGAGATGTTCCGGGGAGCGAAGGATTTTGTCGAGCCCAGTCTCAGATATCATGACCAATTCAATATTCTCCAGTCATGTTAAAGTGCACACGAACTCGTCATCTTTAGTGCCTTCTACTTTTCGTCTCATCAGCAACGCTTTGCGCTTGAAAGAAGGAAGTTAGTACTTGGACGTATTTAGAGCCCTTGTACATGGATTGTCAGTACACTAATATATCTCATGCGTGGGTTAACGAAGCAAGTGAGATGTTGAGTAATCCAAGGTTTCGTAGTGAAGATGATTTGTGTAACTAGCGCATATGCGGCTGACTACTTGCAGAGCGATCTACCAAGCCTTATTGGCATTCCATGTGGCTCTACTAGCAGACCTCGGAATTCCAAGGTTGGTCCATGTGCTCTGTTTAAGAACCCCCACTAGCGGGTATACCGTCACTGAGCGACTGTGGGATGAAGGGCAGCGCTTCCCTAGGTTCGGCTTAAGAGTTACGAAGCTCTCGTCCCACCATGACGGCAGCCACAGATCAATTTCAGGAACCACTTCAAGACAAAATCACAGAAAACTCAATTCATTCATGATCAAGAAAAATTTCGAAAATGCATCATTCCTTCGTCGCACGCCGGCATCCCTCCTACCGCATGAGGCACAGCCCCGCTTGCCCCAGACCTCGCCTGTTATACCGAGCCAACGGCTACCCTCGGACTTGCACTCTTAACAAACAAATTCATAGTTCCCGACGGCTTATGAACCGCGCAATGTACCTTTCCAGCTACTTTTACAATTCTCTCCTATAACCGCCATGAAGACCACCATGTCGCGAGAAGCCGCTCGTTTTCTTTGTCGTTCGGCGTTCCCTATCGCTCGTGCGGGGCCCCGCAGTCGGGTACAACTCGACGCAGTTCCAAAAAGAGGGTTTTCTGGTACAAGCAGACTAAAGGTTCTTAAGCCGTATATCCTGGCAGACATTGGAGAGGGTGAGTGTTTCGGGAGAGTATGGCGAGCAAGGCTGATGGTGAACAGGCATCACCGAATGCCAGGTCATCCAGTGGTTTGTCAAGCCTGGGGCGCGCGTCGAACAGTTTGATCCTATATGCGAGGTACAATCGGATAAAGCATCGGTGGAGGTAAGTGGTAGTTTATTTCTGGGAAAGCTATGCTAAGCGGACTAGATTACCTCGCGGTTCGACGGCGTGATAAAGAAGCTCTACTATGAGCCGGATGACATGGCCAAGGTTGGCAAGGTGTGTATACCTCATTGATTGTTGAGATTGGCAATGCTGATGTTATAAGCCTTTGGTAGACATCGATATCCAGAGCGAGATCTCCGAAGCCGACGCAGTGGTCCTCGACGGTGGTGCAGTCAAACAAGCAGATGAGGCTCCCAATAAGCAGCCTGAAGCGAAGGAACAAGCATTAGAAGTGGATGGGAATGACAGTGCTGCTGTCACAAAAGATGTACCATCACAAGCAGCGCCGTCTTTACCTGCCGAGCCCGCGCAAGAAGAGGGCCGACCCCGAAAGCCACCGGGCAAGCATGCTTCCCTCGCTACACCGGCAGTACGGCACATGGTCAAGGCTGCAAGCCTCAATATCGAAGCCATAGAAGGAACAGGCAAAGATGGCCGTGTTCTCAAGGAAGACGTACAAAGATATGTTCAATCCGCGAAGACCGCAGCGACCACACCGCCACCATCAGCTGCGCCTGCACAACGACTAGAAGACCGAACACAACCGCTCACACCTATACAATCCGCCATGTTCAAGAAGATGTCCCATTCACTCTCCATACCGCACTTCCTATACACGGACGGTGTAGATTTTACATCTCTTAACACGATTCGCAAGAAATACAACGCTGCTAGAGAAAAGTCGCAACGCATCACCACATTTCCTTTTATTCTCAAAGCTGTCTCGCTCGCGCTCCAACAATACCCGCTCATGAACGCTCGCCTAGACACGCAAACGAACCTAGGAAAGCCTCAGTTGGTATACCAAGGCTCTCACGACATTGGCATAGCGGTCGATTCGCCATCGGGCCTTCTCGTTCCTGTCGTACGGAATGTACAATCCCTTTCCATCGAGCAAATCGCTGCAGAAATAACACGCCTGAGCGAACTTGCGCGCACGGGGAAGATTGGCACGGAAGATTTGAAGAACGCTACAATTACACTAAGCAACATTGGCAGTATTGGTGGAGGAGTCGTCGCGCCTGTCATTGTATCACCACAGGTTGCAATCGTTGGAATAGGAAGAGCGAAGACGGTGCCAGCATTTGGCAAAGATGGAGAATTAATTAAGAAGGAGGAGTGCATGTTTAGCTGGAGCGCGGATCACCGGATTATCGACGGCGCGACAGCAGCGAGGTGTGCCGAAGTTGTGAAGGGGTACTTGGAGGACGTGGAGACGATGCTGATTAGACTTCGGTGAGGCGGAACGATAGAAATGAGAACCATACAAAGAGTGAGCAAAACGTACAGTACAATATAAGAAATGAGGAATGAACTTGGATGTGTATGTTATGCCAGTTGTGTGCCAAGATCCACAGGGGTGAAGCACCCCGCCAAAGCTCCCCCAAGCTAAGCCCTGCCCCACACTGCACCTCGCAAGTGCTTCGCAAGTGCCTCACATTGCAACACTCAATACTACCGCATCCTACGTCGTCTTCAGCCCTCCAACACCCCACCGCCCACCGCCAAAAATGACCACCCCCGCCCTCCCCCCAGGCCCCTCGCCCACTCCACCTACCGCCGCCTCAACGCCCACGCTCGCCCCGTCCTTACCAAACGCCCCGCCAACCTTCCCCTTCCCCCCAATCTACGCCTTCCCCCCCTTCTTCACGCTCCAGCCAAGCCCGACAACGCTCTCCTCGCAACTCTCCTCCTGGTCCGCCCTCATCCAATCCTACTGCCGACACCACCGCATCTTCGCCCTCACGCTCGTCGACGCGCTGGCCACACCCCTCTTCAACAACACTTCTATATCACGAAAGCTTAGTTTGGCTGACGCGCGGCGCGTGCTGAACTGGATGGCGTCGGCGGAGGGGGGCCACCGCGCCGAGTGGATAACCACCGGAAAAGGTGGTGGGGAGGCAGGACGGTGCTGGGTATTCTGGAAGCGGCCAGAGGAGTGGGCGGCGGTGCTGGAGGAGTGGGTCGAGCGCACGGCGCAGAAGGGGAGCGTGGTGACGCTGTATGAGATTAGCGAGAGCGATGTTACGCGCAGGGAAGAGTTTCATGGGATGGATGGCGAGTTGTTGAGTAGAAGTTTGGGAGTTTGTGTGAAGAGGGGGAAGGCGCAGATTTTTGGGGGCGAGGGGAGTGAGGGTGTGAAGTTTTTCTAGAGGAGTGATCTTTGCATGCGTGGAGGGAGGGAAGGAGGGCTTGGTTAGAAGTTGAGGTGGTAGTGTTTGCAAGGTATTGAGGTATGCTGGTGCCAGAATTGCAGTATCGCTAACACTGTACAGAACGTCGTCCAGACCTGGCGCATAAACCGAGTCGAAGCCGATACACATGAGATACCCTGCATATGAATACAAATCAAGAAATACCGTAGCCCGCGCGCCATGCGAAACACGTCTCATCGCTTGCAGCGTGCGCTAAAACGCATCCCTAACATGCCCGAACACCAAACGCTCAACACTATAGTTCGTAACCTCGTGATGAAAGATGAGCATGTTTGTCTCTACACCATCTTCGCCACCGTTCTCGAAGTCGGACTCAAAGCCGTCGGAGGAACAGTCGAGAAATCCTACTTCCCAACCGTATCCTCACTCAGCTCCCACTCGCCCTTCCAATGCATCCTCTGCGCCATCGCCACATTAAGCAGCCACTCGGTCGACACAATGCGCGGCACCATATCATGCTTCTTCGCGAGCTCGCGGAACTTGGTCCACAACTTGACCTCCGTCTTGAGCGGCTCTGAAATCAAATACAAGACGTCGCCCTCGTCCTCTTCGAGATTCTGCGACACCTCTTTCGGCTGCGATTCGATTTTGCGCTTGGACGCGCTGACCGACGTGGTGCGGTTGTCCCATTTGAGACACTTGCCGCCGTTGGCGGCGACAATGTCTTTGTAGACGTCGAACTTGGCTTTCTCGGTGCAGAAGATGGTAAAGTCTTTCAGGAGGCGGTGCTTGTTCTGTTTGGCGCGGGTGATGGCGTCTGAGAGGTCGATACCGTGCTGCTTCCTGAAGTTGCGGTCGTCGAGGGGAAATGTCTTCGCATCGGGCAGCTTATTGTGCTTGATGGCGTAGTCGAGGTACTCGCTGTTGACGAGCTGAGGGCCTTCCGCAAGCGCCGCGACGAATTTCAATGTACGTACGACCTTGGGAGCGCAGAGGATGTCGACCTTTTTCGGGTCGTCCACGACGTATAATCCGATTTCTCGCAGACGCGATTTGTCCTTGGATTCTTGGTTGCCGTCGCCTTGCCATCGCTTGTCGCCGGAGACGAGCATGCGGTGCTTTATCGGCGCCATGTGTGCCTTGCGTGCCTTCTTGCTCTTCTGGGCTACTTCGGACTCGTCTTCCGTCGTCTCGTCACCGTCCACCTCATCGATAGAACGCTTGCTTCCGACGGAGTCTCGATTCTGCCGCTTCTCCTTGTCCGCAACTTCGTCTTCCCTCCGCCGCCGGCCGCCGTGGATGACGCCTCCTTTCCGCTTCACCTCCTTCTGGTATTTATTCACATCTTCCATAACATTATGGAGCTTCGATAAGGCACGGTCTTTCGCTCCGCGACTCCCAGTAGTGCCGGGCGTCTCGTTCTCCTTGCCTTCAAGATGACCTCGGGCAGGCGTTGCCACGTCCGACTTAGTCCGCTTAGCCGTCTTGTCGACCAAAGGAGTGTGTGCCTCGCCCTCGGTATGTGACCGACTCATGGCAACAGTCGTGTTTGACCTAGCATCCGCGTCCTTTTGCTTGCGCTTCGTAGGAAAGTACGCCTTCTTCACTGCCTCGCGATTCATCTCCATGGCGCCTAGCAACTCTCCCATGTTCATGCGAGGGGGAAAGTAGGTGTAGCGTTCGTTGGTGCGGGGCATCTCTTTGCACTCCGCGTAGCTGTCTTCCAGCCAGAGGTGGTTGACGATCTCGATACCCCATTCTTCCGCCGCTTCGCATTTCTCGCTATTCCTATGCGCTGTGATGAGGTGTGTGTTGTCCTGCTTGAACGTGCGTGTAAACTCTGCGCCGAGCGCTTTGATCAGGTTTTCCAGATAGACACGCGCCTCTCCGGTGTAGCTGGAGATGCTGATCTTATAGTCCTTGAATTTCCCGATTCCTGGAGGCGGTGGCCGCGGATAATGCATCATCCGACGCATTGGGTTCGTCCAAGTGTCGTGGGCCATCATGAAGTACAACCAGCTTAGATTGCCGACTTCTTTTCCGGCTTGTGATGCTTTAATGTAGTCGTCGCCCTCTCGAAAGTTGCAAACGTAGACATCGGCTTTGCTGACGGCGGTCGCTATTGATCCGCCACCAGCTTCAATCTTGCTTGCAATGACGTCCTTCAGGGACTTGTTCAGCTTCAGGTCGTCGCCAAACATGACCTTCTTTCCATCGAACGCCTTTATTGCCCGCGGTTGTGCAAGATGAGGCGGTGGGGGCGATGCGGGAGGTCCGGTGGGCTCAGGATTCGTCGCATCGTGAATCGCGCTTGTCACGGCCGACGGAATAGGACCGGCTTCCACGTTCATGATCTCAGGATCGGGGAGGAGATAGGGTCGCTCATTGACTCGCCAGCCAACCTTTAGACAGTCGTTGAACCAGTGTGGCAACACGATTTTGAGATTTAACCGCTTCTTTGCAGCCATTTGGCACCGTGCATCTTCCATGGAAAGCGCGATCAAGTGTGTGGTGAGCTTTGAGAGCTGTGTGCCATACTGCCCGCCCATTGCAAGCACGCCGCCCCAAATCGCCTCCTTGTCGCCCTCTGGTATGCCATCGGCGCAACATACCACCACGTCGTGCATGAACAGCGCAGGGTCTGGGCTGTAGGTTCTAGGGTTCTTGATCTTGTGTACTTTGATGCAATCGTCCACCCATGCGGACTTGACCACGTGTATCATGAGGTCGAGCGCGCGGTAGTAGTCGGGGAAGTCATTCGTTGCCGACACGATGTATCCTATCTGTTCGAGCTCGTGTATACGTCCGGCGTCGATATCAAAAGGCTTCACGTTGCCGCCGGATGCTTTTATGTTCTCAGCGATCTGAAGAAGTGGTTAGCTTTGAATGTAACTACAAAAACGCGTCCAACGTACCTCAATAACGCGGTCTTGAGTGAGCGACGTGGGGACGATTGTGAATGTCAGGTCTTCGAAAAGCGGCTGTGAGGCCTCCATCATGGTGGTGTCCTCCATGACGTTGGTCTCAAGGGCGATTGCAGGTTCGCAGCTGTCGTGGGCGTGGTTTTGAGCGGCGAGTGCGCTGCAACTTCGAGTCGATGCGCAGGCGCGTTCTTAGCGCCGCGCGCTTGCCTAGGGTGTCGCGTCGCGCACGTGACCGGCCCCACCAAACACGCCTCCCATCCCATCTTACTGTCTGCATCACTACTCCTGGGCATACATCATTGATGAGCGAATACTTATTCCAGCCTCTATCTCTTCGCATGGACTTTTCTTCACGGAATTCTTCAAGGGAAGATGTGCATCACTAATCCACCAGGCTGATAGCTGGCGCAATCCAGTGTCATGTGGGGATTTACCTCGGCCCGTCGCATAACAGTACGGCACTCGGTCGACTTTCATTGAGCCTCATAACGTTTCTCAATCCCCTTGCATTATCAAACTTGAGCTCTCTATTACTGTCGCACTCTGTCATCTTTTTTAGACAGCAATTACCCATTTCCCGCCTTCATTTGCCTCCCAGTCGGTCCCCTCCGGGGCTCGCGGCTATCAGTTGTAGTCGATAAAGACACCCAACATGTCGACGGAATACTTCCGCATCGACGAGCACACACTTGATGCTTCACACATTCGTGGCTTTCCTCGAACAACTTCCACGCACCAGAATGAGGTCCTGCAGTTAGCGATAAAGCAGTACACGCCGTTGAACAACACCAAACCCCAGCCCGGCGACATTACCATTATTGCGGCACATGCAAATGCATTTCCTAAGGTAGATGGCTTCCTTCTTGATAATTCTAACCAAATCTAGTTCAATGACCTTCCGGTTTCAACTGGCATTGCCGCTTGAGGCTCCGCCTCTCTTCTATACTCGTCATCACAAGCTTGTGCCATTGTAGAGTCAGCACATCAACATCAAATAGACCTGACAATAGCAAAGGAACTTTACGAACCCCTATGGGATGAGCTACTCAAGATCTCGAAACAACACTCTTTCAACATCCGCGGCATATGGATAGCAGACGTCGTCCACCAAGGCCAAAGCAGCGTCCTCAATGAAGACAAGTTGGGAAACGACCGTACGTCCCATTCTCCACCGAGATATTCTTTAAATCATGAGGTCTAACCATACACAGCGGCATGGCTCGACCACAGCCGCGACCTTCTTCACATGGTCAACACCTTCCGCTCCCAAATGCCGCGCCCTATCATCGGCGTCGGCCACAGCATGGGCGGATGCCAACTCGCCAACCTCTCCCTTATGCACCCACGCCTGTTTGAGGCGCTCGTCCTCATCGACCCCGTCATCCAACGCCTGGTCTCTGTCCCCGGCAACGTCGGCCCCGCGTACGCCTCCGCACGTCGCCGCGACCGGTGGTCCTCCCGGTCCGAAGCTGCGACCGCCATGCTACGCAGCAAATTCTACCAAACATGGGACCCGCGCGTCTTCGAGCGGTGGATCGAGCACGGCCTGCGCGAGCTGCCCACCGCGCTCTATCCCGAGTCGGACGCAACGCCAGGCGCACTGCCTACCGCTGCGACCAGCGAACCCAGTCTCACCCCAGAGGCCCCGAATCCGAGGGAAGTTACGCTGAAGACGACGAAGCACCAGGAGGTCATGACGTTCATCCGCCCGAACTTTGCATTTCGTCCGGGTGTGGACACGCAGCCCTCGTCCCATCTGTATTCAGACGCCCACCCGACTGCTGTGAATCGCCGAACGCACCCGGACTTGATTCGCTGCGAGACGCCCCAGGCGCCGTTTTACCGTGGCGAATCTATGATGGTCTTCCACCAGCTGCCTTTCCTCCGGCCCTCGGTTTTGTATATCTTCGGCGGCTTGAGCTTCTTAACGGTGGATAAGTCGCAGATAGACGAGAAGATGGAGCTAACAGGGTCGGGGCCAGGCGGTAGCGGGGGTGCGAAGGAAGGACGCGTGGCAAAGGTCATGGTAGAAGGGGCAGGACATTTGATTCCGATGGAGAAGGTCGAGGAGAGCGCGGTGCATGTGGCGAGTTGGGTGGGGAAGGAGATGGAGTGGTTTTGGGATGGAGAGAAGAGAACGGAGGCGGAGTGGGAGGGAAAGAAGGGGGTAGAGAGGAGTTTGCTGCCAAAGAGGTTCGTCGAGGAGTTGGAGGGGATGATACCGAAGAAGGCGGCGAAGTTGTAGGAACGGCTGGAGCTGTGTATAGGCGGCTTTCATAGAGTGTATATAGAGATTCTGGGGGTTTTTTTTTCGGCCATCAGTTTTGTGTCGTGAGATCGGAGGGTGGGAAATATCGCAGAATCGTGGCTGTTGTGGAAGACTAGATTGTGCAAAAAGTACGTCTCTTAGGCGGTAATGCAAACGTTTCGTATGTATGTACTGGGGAGCAATAGGGATGTTGACAATGCCAAGGATCGTTCCTGCCTCTAACGGGACTAATCGAAAACCAGATCGACGACCTCACTCCATTCTTGCAACTTTAACGAATGGTCTTTGATGACATCATCGCTACTTATTTAGTTGCGCATCTTATTACAACATTTACAACATTCGTCGCGCTGCGCGGCGACTGGCCTCGGTCCAACCAGCGCTTTGCACATATTGCCTCATCAATAGATGAAGCAAGTTGAAGAAACAAATCACCGCATCCGGATATCTTTGATCTGCGGCTCTGCAAAACGAGGCATACCTATAGGTATTAATGTGGGCTTGCATAGATGCATTTGATTGGTCACATCCACATTTCGAAAAATGAGGCTGATCGCCCGGCCAGGTGAAACGCGGAGCCTTGGAACTCGCAATTATGCTCGACTTCACAACCTTGTCAGCTTCAACTGGTTGGCCAAACTTAATCGGCTTATACGAAGTAACACACATTGGATTCCTCGGGTCTTATTCATCTCTACCAGCTAGCACATCTGGCGTTGCTAGTAGAAGTTGGGACGTGGCAGCCTTGATTGGGGCGCATGTGTTAGCCTGGTGCTCTGTCCCCTAACTGCGCTTTTGAATCCTACAAATGCCACACGTTCCGCACTGCATATCAGCATCGCAGGCATGATGGACCTTCGGGATGATCGTGCGGTTGAAGGTTTTTGGTACGATTACACAGCAAGAGGTCAGTATGTTCTGGTCGCTGTTCCCTAGGCAGTCTGGTGTCGGTGCTAGCTGACTTTTGTGCTGACTACGAATGCAGAGAGTCTTTGGTCGGTAACCGATGCATCAGGCTTTGCGATTGTGGCTATAGCAACTGTTTGGCTATCTTGGTCCGTGAAATACATCAAGAAGATATTAGGAAACCTCGCATTGAAGTATGTCCTTTACCGTGCTAACGCGCGTCGCAACATAACTGTAGAGGGTACTGCTACCTCAACTACCCCTCTGTTGAGCCCAGCTGTCGGGATTACGCATCAAGCTGCCCCTCCGCTTGCAAAGATACTGAAAGAGACGAGCGGAATTCGAGATCTTTTGTGGGAAGTTACGGGCAACAAGAGTGACCTGAGCCATAGTGAATGGCTACAGTTGGCCGGATTTACCCTCGTTGTGGCAGGTTGTGGTGCGGGCATGATAATCGGGGGCATTCGTGCAGCAGGTATCAGATCAATCGGCCCGGTACTGATGGACTCTAAAGTGTGTGGACTTTGGCTATTCGATGGCGAAACTCGCTCGGACCTTGCAACCTAAGCAGATCTAAATGATCTAGCCAAAGAAGAAAGGGCTGCTCAATATGCAAATAATTGCTACCTTCAACAGACCGGCACGGATAAGCGACAGTGCAGCTTGTTCTATCGCGAAACTCTTCCCTACGGTTCGGTCGACTTCTCGAAGCCTTGTCCTTTCGGGGATAACATATGCAGTTACAACATCACTGTCACCTTCGAGTCTCCCATCATCGACGCAAGCGAGCTAGGTATTAACAGCCAGTCGACCCACAAGTTCCGTCGTACAACTCAATGTGCGCCATTGCGCATGGACGAAGGCTATATAAAAGAGACGACCGAGAATGGCAGTAAAACATATACCTACCTGTATGGGCCGAAACACTATGGGCCAAAGCCTGAAGACACGGTAGATCATACATATCTGACCGTGGGAGATCCCTGGGATCGCTTAGCGCCAGTGTACGACGTTTTGTAAGTGAGTGAGGACCTACGGAAATCAGTGCTGACCTTCAAAGCGCTTATAGCACAGCTTCAGACCCTCCATTGTGGGAACCAATCGAGGCGCTAAAGCCGTCAAACTACAGTACTGTGACTCTGTTATTCGTATCCTCTCTTCGTATACTGTATAACGAGAGCAGTAACGATCCGATCTTTCCAGCAGACCAGGCAGTAAAGGTGCCAGGTGACTCCAAGTAGTGGTACAAGAATTCAGACCCTCGAGCACGCCCCTTAGCGTGTCTTAATCAGATCGAGATCTGTTCTCCCGACAAAAAACTCTGTCTTCCGTTTCGGAAGCCTGATGATGACACCAACTGGGAGTGGACACCGGAATTCACCCTTCTATACACGTCCTTGTATTTGACGGACATTTTTGATTCCATCAAGAAGCGACAGGGCCGAGCGCTCAAAGCCCAAGATGCGGTTGCCGGCTACTTTTCGGCGTCATTAGGCAATGAACCCTGGGTCAATGAAGTTAGGAACCTAGTAGCGACAGCGCATGCGCGCACACAGATCAACACATGGAGTGTAGCCAGCGGCGAAGACTCTATTCACGAAAACGAACGATATGAGCTCGTGGACGGTACTCAAAATGCTTGTGGGAATTTCAAGTACAAGCCCCAAGGATATGCGAGCCTGAAGACAGTACCACTGATTTTTGTCTTACTTTCGACCCCTTTGTTGTGGATACTTAGTCTAGAATCAGAGGTATGGGGAAGTCTCGCTCGCAGGGCATACAACCGAAACCACAATGGAACAGCGACCTCTACAGCACCCGAGGCCACAGAGGATATAGAATCACTACACTCAACTCGAAGGACAAGTGGAGAAAATGTACCAACGAACGATTCAACTCCGCCGACTGGTGTGACGGGCGGACCATCGCCACTTCCTGCCGCATCATCAGCAGCATTTGAACCTCAACAATCCGAGTTAGCTGAAACTCCATTGCCGGCCACAATACCATCAGACAATGATAGGACTTCATCCACGGGAGAAACCCGCACCGGGAGCACCCAGAAAGGATCGGAGCAAGGCGGACCGTCGAGAGTTGCCGACACACGAAGTACTGAAGCAAGAACTGCGGATCTGAGGATTCAAGAGGTTGAGGATGAAGTTGAGTGGAAACCACTCGTATACTATCGGCTTTTTCAACTCGTGAAGCTTATCATCTGGGATTGTCCTTGGTTCCTCGTCGCAAAAGCTCGCGCCAGCCTTGCGCCTTGAATAACACGGACTCCCACGCTAGAGCCTCTCGATCCTAGATTTCAACGAAGTACTGAGGCAACACGATGGTATTCTAGAGCATACAATCAACGGTGCTGATCCAGAAAACTGCTCAAGCTCATGAGGTTCTACTTCCGGAGTGTATCTTGACCGGTCAAGAACACGACTAGGGTCAGGGTAGAGTGATTGGTAGACACCAGGCGCACATGACTTAAAAGCGATACGTTAGCATGTCCTGCACCCTATCATTGGATAGCTATGCATACAGAGAAAGCATCTGCATATACGAGGCACACGCTCGAGCGCATTTACAACCTTGTGCCCCGCCTTCTGGCCTTGCGGTCTCGCTTATGTTTAACTTCATCTAAGCGCTCGCCTCACGTCGCGGCCTTGTCGTCGCCTTTCCACGACTTTCACGAACGAGCTGTGTAGAGATGTCCAGTCCGTCTCAATGGTATTGGAGTGAGGATCATAAAGACTACTATCGAGTAATCTGCGACAATGTTAGGAGAGTGGTAAGATACGAATGGGCGCGCCAGATAAAACCCGACACTACAACATCCGGCACAGACAGCTTAACGTCGTCACAATAGTAAGCTGGGACGTGCGCAACTGGCAATATCGATATGAATCTTACCTCTCATTATAGCTCAACGTCCAGCTCAGGCTCCGACGACGAACAACGACGCAGCCTTGCGGCCCAACGAAACGCGCCCACCTACTATACTTCGTCACCCGCCTACACTATGCCAACTTCCAACCCATATGCTCAGTTTACGCCCTCTTTGCCTACCCAAGCAGGCTCAACGAGACCATACACGTTGGCGCCCCCAAATAGCCAACAACGTATCGCTGGATTAGGCGACGATCTACGTCACCATGGGGATCGACAAAACCACGATGGTATGAAGCACGGAGATGAAGTCGGTGGTCACCAAGCATACATATACCAACGGCGACCATGAATACCCTCATGATTTTCGAGAGCGAAGAGAAGCATGGCCGGCCAGCTATACAGCTATGCAATAGCATTTTATGAGGCGGGTGAGCATTGGATTTCTAGCTCCCCGCTAGGTTTATGGGAATACCCATGCAAAAGATGCATACTTGGAGTTTGGCACGAGTCTGGTGTTCGCGATTTTAGTCGCACGGTTTTGTGCGCATATCCGGGCCTACATTCGTCACGATGCATGACACTTTGATTGCGGTGCATATCATATCAGAACGCATTCTAGGAGATACCCAGCGTTACTTTGGTTTGGATTAATACCACTACTAGGACACGTCTTACTCTGATTCCCGCTTCCCTCACTGTCAACACCTTCTACGTCTCATTGTTCATGTGTATGGCAAAACACCAGTCTCCTGACCTACCTTCAAACGCTACTACTCTCGCCTACGCCGATGCTCGATCTCGTGTGCCCCCAGTCACTCAAAGTTGCGTGAGCGAAACATCATAATAGTTCCATAGAGCTCTTGATTTGCATACAACCTCAAAATCGCCACTTCATTATGCGTCTATATCGGAGTAAAGCTGCCCACCCCGCCATGCAACCAATTACGCCGTGATGCATTCACTCCGCCTCCTCTTCTTAATCATGCTCGCTCAAACATACTCCCTCTCCACATAGCTCTGGATCATACCGGCCGGCGTTGGCTCATACTCCTTGAGCACCACTTTCTCGCCCTCCGCCACCGTATTAGCCTGCACAAACACTTTCCTCGGCTGTTTCTTCTTCAGTACCGCCGGACGCACCAGGTTCTCGTAGAAAGGCTCCACATTCGAGAGCTCGTCGTACATCTTCTTTCCAGCCTCGTAGTCTGCAGTGCTCTTGTAAATGTGCAGTTTCTGAAGATAGTCCTCAACAGCGCGCCGACCAAGGTCCAGAATACGGCCACGCTCCAAGCGGATAGTGAGGTCGGATAGATCCTCTTTAGTGTATTCGAGCTCGCAGAACTCGACGCCAGCATTGAGAAAGGTGCGCAGAATGGTGAAGCGCGCCTGGCTATGTGCTTGGCCCCACTTGCGGGACTTGGGGTCCCAGAATTCGAGGGCTGCGATGCCGGCGCGGGCCATCTGGAGGTAGGCTGCGTAGAGCAGTTCGCCGGGCTCGGCGTCTATGTCTTCTTTGCCATCGCCGAAGCCGAAGAGTTGCAGGATGGAGAAGTCGCAGCCGAGGGCCATGGCTACGCACTCGGCGCGGCATTCTTCGTAAGAGGCGGCGATGGGACCGAAGACGGAGCCCCAGGTCTGTCCGGGCTTGTAGTAAGTCTTGATTGGCTTGCCGGTGATGGGTGACACTGGTGGGTTGTTGGTATCAAAATTGAATTTGCCTGGTTCGGTTTCTTGAAGAAGCTTGCCGCAGCCATGGCCGAGGAGCTCGTGAAGTCCAACTTGTACTTCGAAGGCTGGATCACGGTATTTCTGGAAGATCTCCAGATCCTTCTCCTTAATAAATGGAACGGCTTCGTTAGGAGCTTTGGCCGACAATACATTGCCTAGTGACACGTTCTTGAAGCCAATGTTCTGGCGGATATCGTCGTAGTTGGGGATGTTGATACCCGCGGGAATACTGCGGGCCGTCAGAGATAGGATACTCAACGAAGGGAGTGCTTAGTACGTACCCGCTACCAGCAAATGTGAGGACCTCAAGCGAGGTAAAATCAGGGCTTAAGAAGGTATCCTTCTCGAAGTCCGCTTCCCATGGTAGAAGGGGGATCAGCTTCGGTGCAGACTCCACTAGCTTAGTGAAAGCCTCGGTGCGCTCCTTGTTAACGGTCGCTACGAAGCCTTCCCACTCTCCTCGAATGCCGTGTGGGTCGCGGTACGTCTCGACGAAGCCAATGTCGCTCTCCACTGCGGGACCCTTGTCCTTGATCCACTGCCGCTGGGACTCTTTGTACGCCTCCAGCGAGCCAGTTGTGAAGCTCTTCGCGTACTCCTCCAGCATCTTTACCTCTGTATCATTGGCAGCATACTTCTTTGCCTCCACGATGTGGTGTGAAATAGTTTCCATCTCTTTCGAGTGGTCACCGAAGACTAGCTTGACCTTTGCGCCGTCATCCAAAGTCCATTCACTCTCCTTGAGGTCGCGGTCCCCTGCCGCAGGGTCCTTCTGTGCACTTGCAATCAACACTTCAAAGCCGTCTTCCGTCTTCCGTATTCTCGTGTTCTCCGGCAATAGACGCTTCTCCTCTAAGAAATCGCTCACACCCGAGATCTCTTCTTTCTTCACGTTGGGGCTGTCCGGGTAGTAGGTAGACACGTGGCCTGCACTTGGGTACCCCAGATGCAGCTTCGCAACGTCACTTCCAGCATATATTCCGTCTTTGAGTCTCTCGTAAAGCTCTTGAAGGCTGGAGTTGAGAAGGGACAATGCCTTCAGCTTAATAGGGTCCAGCCGCGGAACGAACTTGGAGTCTCCGAACGACTTATAATTGCCCAGGTTGCCCAGGAATTGAGCAGAATAGCTTAGATATGCGTCGATTTCCTCTTGAGAAAGTCCACTCTCTTTTGCAGCTTTCGCATAGTCACCGTTGACTTCTTTATGTAGCGCGACGATGAAGTCGTAGATGGGTTCAGATTCGGGAGAGACCTGGCGGAGCACGATACGAGTGCCGGCGAAGCATGCTCTGTTGTTGTATTAATGTAAAAATAAGAAGAATCCATGAACACGGGATGATTTACAGAGAGAGATGGTGAGCATATAGCTTCTCTTTGTCGCTCAGGGCCTCGAAATGCGGCTTGATGGCGAGATTGACCACGGTCGGAGGGTCGTCGGCAAGATATTGCTTCAGCGTCTCCGAGTCAATGGAAGCGCTCATGTTGAAGGTTTATTGCAGGATAGTGAAGAGAGCACGCTGGAGGGGCTGTGTGAGGTTTGAGTGGGCGGTGCCTGGAACTTGAGGTAAGGGCGCTCGTTGGCGCGGGGTAGCTTCATGCGACGAAACACAAACACCACACCATGCCAACGCCATGCGCCCGGCGGGCATGGAATGTAGACATGTTGAGGACCACTGATAACGCGTAATATTGGGATGCCTTCATATTGTTGTTTAGGTCGGACATTGAAAAGGAAGTTGTACCTTTCTTTGAAGGTTCGAACGGTCGGCGCCCAATCACCTGGGTACGTTCACGGCTATACCACGGAAAGGTGTCTAGCGTGGTGCTTGGACAAAAGATTGTAACAGTTGTAGCCCATATGCACTGTAAATGGTCGCCAAGTCAAAAGTGCTATTATATATGCCCAAGCACTTGTTAACAGATAAGTGGAATGTACAGCTTATATTTACAAACCAACACACACCGATGTAAGACCAACGACCACAACGGCAAACCAGGATAAAGACACGCGGGCCGCCAAACTGCTGCTGACGATCTCTGGAGTACCTAATTCCTTTACGTCGTCAATCTTGCAAACGACTTTACAGTTCTCTTCCTTCCGTTTGCCAAGATGCTCGACCGATCGCTTGGAGTTGGGGTCAGGATCTGTCAAACCCTCTACCTTTCCGCTCGTGTTGAAAGTCATCTCAATCCACTGTATCTGAAATTCCGCCGAGCCGCCCTCGGTCATGTTGCCAGACCAGCTCCCTCCGTCAGACCACATGTTGATCACAAGGTAACTCGGTTTTCGCGGTACGGAATAACTGCTCGCGGCGACTTGGTCCTTATTCAAGTACCAGTAGCTGTCCTTGTCGAGCCAATCGATGCGGTGTGTCTGCCATTCATCCCACACGGGAAGCTTATTTTTCATCTGAGAAGCCGCGGCGATCTGGTTGCCATCCTTGTCGGCGGATGGCTGATTAGTGTACCGAATGACATCCTTGGGGTCATTGGTCAAGATCTCGATATCGGACTCGTTGTCGTCGTCGACGAAAGTGAAGAAACCGGCCACAGCTCCTTTGTCTCCAATCACCCTTGCAGACATGCGCATCGATACGTGCATAAGATTCTTCTGAAGATTCTCGATCTCTCCCACGCTTTGGAAGTCTTCACCACGCGTCGTGCGTAGTGTGAGGTAGGTGGATGCATCTCCGACGTTGCCGCTGTTATTGTTTTGTTGCAAGTATATATTTGCCGGAGAGTTTACCATTCGCAGGGTGAAATCCTCAGTAGCGTTCTTGCTCCAGGTCTGTATGTTCCAGTCGGCGTTCCAAGCATCGCTGTCCAAAATGTTTGCCTGGCTAACCTTTAGGTCGGGCGCGGCATCCCAGTCGTCCACAACGGCGGGCGCCCTCAAATATTGTCCGGCCCGATCCGCAAGGTTCCGAAAGTCGTAGAAGCGATGGTATTGGAAGTATGAAGGCGTTTCAGAATTGGCGCCGGAGTTGACGACATAGCACGAACACTTTTCATTATTCTGGAGTGGCGTTGATGAATTTGCGGTTATGTACTCGGTGGAGAACGCGGGTTGGAGAAGGAAGGCCACAGGCCACACAACGGCTACAGTGGACTGGAATTTTGATACCATGACGCAAGAAATAGAGGTTCAAAGCGAACGTGGGTAAACAGAGGGTATAGATGTATTAAACAATATACAGAAGCGGATGAGTTAATATGTGAAGCCGGAGGTCAGCTCAAGAACATATTGAGAAAGCGTAAAGTTTGAAGCGCAAGTGGACGAAGCAGCAGCGCGTCCTTTACCTCATATAGTGTTGACATGGAGTCGTGAAACTGCGATGGCGGTGCACGGCAGAAGACCCTGGGGAGGCGCAGGCGGTCCTCTTGCGACGGTTTGTGATTGGCGCAGTCCCAGCGTTGACTCGATTTGCGTGCCCTATATAGGTCCAATATAGCCAAATTTAGTACGATCTAAGTCAACCTGGACCTATCCCCTGCGTTCTGCAGCATCAATAGCGTGCTGCGAGAGAATAAGCGCAGAAATCCGGCCCGGCGTGCTTGAAATTGCCGTCTCCCAGACTCACCACAAATGACCTGGAAGACTCTGGAGAATCGGTCGAAAAAGGATTTCTGCGATGAGGTGATAAGCGAATTACCTAGGCCGTCTTCCAAGAGGATGCGGTCGTGGTTGCAAAATCTGTCGATCGTGCCTGCAAGCTCCGCTCACTAGCCACGGCTAAAAGCCCCACGTTGTTGCGCCATTAGAAAGTGTCGGAGCTGAGAGCGAATGGCCAGTGGAAATGAAATGGAATTCAATTGACGCACAGCCCCTGCCAGTGCTGGGGATGGTTGGAGAGGAGGCATGACAATGGGTGATTGAATTCAGTAAGACACTGGAACAGCTTGACCAGCAAAATGCGCTAGTACTAAAGGAGAAATTTAATGGATGGAATATAGCGTTAAAAGGAGCAGTTTCGTGCCCCCTGACGTACCTTATACAATCGTCGATTTGACTTTGTTTAGTCGCGCTTGCTAGTTCTTAAGACTCTTCATTGTTGAACTCGCTGACATGATTACCCCGCGCCTTCCACGTGCTCACGCGCACGCCCGGGCGCGACCGCCCCGGCGCGCCATAGCTCTCACTTGACGCGCTGCTGCCTTCGTGCGACACCACTTTCCGCTGCTGGCTGATTTAGGCACATTCCTCGTCCACGCCATATAGTCGACAACATCTGGCACTTTGAGATGCACTTTCCCAGCCGCCTCCCTCATCATGTCAGACGAAGATTCGCACGAAAAAGTAACTTACTTTCAACAGCAAGACCTTTTAGATATTTCCGACGATGAGAAAGACTTCCCTGACCCCGGATTACTTGCAGCGGAACGCTTGTTGGCTAATGCAAAAGCAATGCCCCCACCACGAACAGTTCGGCGGGGGAGCAGTTTCTTAGGGTCTACACCTCGGCAGCGACAGCAAGAATTCGAAGCACATGCCACAAGACAACGAAGTGCAAGGCGTGAGGACCCTAGCCTGGTACGATCTTCCACTGCTCCGGAGCCAGTCGCGAAGAGCTTCCCAGAAGCAGTAACAAATACTGCGGATTTGCAACCACACGCGAAGCTGAAGAAAACCGCTTCCATGTCAGATCTTACAAGTCCAGCCAAGATACCATTTTACAGGCGCTTAGGCGAGACTCCTCGTGATCTGAAGCTTGTCAATGCGAAACCTGCCGTTAATATCAAGGTCGAACCTGATCAAAAGCAGCTTCTCAAAGAGAAGATTGTCTACTTCTTCCCTAACAACGACATAAGTGCGGTCCGACGCCGGCGTATCCACAAAGTTATCGAACTTGGGGCAGCTTGGGTGACGTCGTGGAGGGAGGATGTCACACACGTTATGTTCGACGATGCGAGCCAGACATACTCCCATTTGCTACGTCACCTCAACAGAGCCAGTTTGCCAGTAAGTTTTAGATACATAACTGTGAGCTTCGCTGAACATATGCAAGCGCAGGGTGATAGTCGTCAAGTTCGATCCATACATACCACAATGCATCCAGTACGGGACATTGCTCGACCACACATCAAACAGGTTCATCGTGCCAGGAGCTCCTCTTGTAAATAAAGTACAGGCTGCAGACTTGTCAAACTCACAAACCTCCCTAAAGATCAAGCCTTCGAGGCGGCAACTGGCTGCGGACTCCTCTCAAAAGACCGATTCGATCAGCACAGAAGACACTCCGGGGCAGAACCAGGCGAATGATCCACCGAGCTCGAGCGATGAAATCGTTAAGGACAGCTTCATCCAAGCCCCAACTTCACCCATAATTGGGCCTACAGAGCAATCAGATGCATTCAACGATGACCTCTCCAAAGCCATTCAAGAGATAAGGGCTATTGCCCATCTTCCGCTCGATGACGAGGAAGACGGCGATTCACGGCCCACGAGTTCCGCAGAACAAAACTCAGAACCAGACACTGACGATGAGGAACCCAATATCAAGCCGAAAAGCACGAAGCACACTAGCAATACTGCTACGCTCAATAAGAAAAAGGGTATCAACCAAAATACTTTCCAGTGCATGAACCCCATGGGCGCCT
Source organism: Bimuria novae-zelandiae CBS 107.79 (assembly GCA_010015655.1). Taxonomy (NCBI): domain Eukaryota; kingdom Fungi; phylum Ascomycota; class Dothideomycetes; order Pleosporales; family Didymosphaeriaceae; genus Bimuria; species Bimuria novae-zelandiae. The sequence goes on from ML976721.1 coordinate 106,224, forward strand.
CCTCGACGGCTTCTAATCCCAATGCACGGACAATTGAAATCCTGGAACAGATGGGCAAGTATTACGACCAGATGCAAGACCAATGGCGGACCCTTGCTTACAGGAAGGCCGTCACGACATTGCGTAAACAGAACGTCAAGATCTCGACTGCAAAGGAAGCTGCGGCGCTGCCATTTGTCGGAACTCGCCTTGCAGACAAGATTGAGGAAATTGTGTTGACCGATCGTCTGCGGAGACTAGACAATACCCGAGATGATCCAACCGACAAAGTCTTCCGGTTGTTTCTAGGCGTATTTGGAGCGGGTCTGGTGCAGGCGAATAAATGGATCCAGGCTGGACATCGCACGCTAGATGACTTGATTGCAAATGCGAAGCTCACCGATTCCCAGAAGATCGGCATTGAGCACTATGATGACTTCGCAACTCGTATATCCCGTGCAGAGGTTAAAGCGCACGGAGACTATGTCAGAGACGCTTTACTGAAGATCGACCCTGACTTTCAGGTGACTATAATGGGCTCTTACCGTCGCGGCGCAAAAGACTCTGGCGATATCGATATCATTATCACCAAGCCCGGCGCGACGGTATCGACATTGCGAGACGTTACCTTCCACGCTCTCATACCCCAATTGTTCAAGGCCGGCTTTCTGAAGGTCAAGCTGGCGACTTCCTCTAGTCACGATGATGGGACTAAGTGGCACGGAGTGTCTTGTCTTCCATCATCGACTATCTGGCGTCGGTTGGATCTCCTCCTGGTTCCGGAAGAGGAGATGGGTGCAGCGCTTCTGTACTTCACCGGCAATGATATATTCAACCGGAGCATGAGATTATTGGCAAGCAAAAAGGGAATGCGATTCAACCAAAGGGGGTTATATAAGGACATCATCAGAGGAAGGAACAGGGAGAAGTTGAACGAGGGGACACTGGTTGAGGGAAGGGATGAGAAGAAGATCTTTGATATCTTGGGTGTGCCATGGCGCGAACCTCATGAGAGGATCTGCTGAGACTTTAATGAATAGAAGGACGGTTGCATCAAGTGCACAATCGAGTGACTTGATGCCACAGCGATGGAAAACCAGATTGGACAGTTCCATCTCTCCCTCTGACCGCGGTGATGCCTAAGCGGATTTAGCCGCGAATATCCGAGCTTTAAGGACAGTCTTTCGCACTGTGTTGACTGCATCTTAGGCTTCTTCAAGGCTCGAACGGTTTCAAAAATAATTACTAACAATATCGGTCCACGATGTCTTCACCAGATGTGCCCCAAATTGGATGGTTCGGCCTCGGGTCCATGGGTCTGCCAATGGCTTCGAATCTCCAGAAACACCTGGTAGAACAAAATATACCCTCGCTCCACTACGCCAACCGCACCCTCTCGCGTGGTGACCCTCTCAAAGTCCTCGGAGGCATACCATGTCCAGACATCAATGACCTAGTGCAAGCCAGCGACGTGATATTCATCTCCGTGCGCCGCTCTTCCCACCTCCACTCCCATCCCTACTGACACAACAGGTCACAAACGACGAAGTCCTAACCAGCGTCATCAACCAATTCATCTCGACCAGCTCCTTCACCGGAAAAGTGCTCGTCGACATGACAAGCGTCCACCCGAACACAACCACCTCCGTTGCGACCCTGCTTCGAACACACCACTGCTTCCTCGTCGCCGCGCCTGTCTTCGGCCCTCCTGCCGCCGCCGCCACTGCTCAGACCCTCATCGCCGTAGCCGGAATGCCCACAGCCGTGGCTGTCGTAACGCCCCTCCTCGAGGGCGTGCTCTGCCGCGGCGTCATCCACGCTGGGAGCGACCCCGCTCAAGCGTCCCTCCTCAAAGCAAGTTCCAACTTCATCGCTGCAGGCCTACAATTTCTCCTTTCTGAAGCGCACGTGCTCGCTGAGAAAGCCGGGCTGCCTGCTCCGGTTTTAGAATCGCTTATTGAGCAGAATTTCGGCGCGTACGCGGGGAACACGTCCAAGCGGTTGACGTCTGGGAGCTACTTGCCCGCTGAGGGGGAGGCGCCGAATAGTGCGCTGGAGCTGGCGATGAAGGATGTGTGTATTGGATTGGATGTTGCGAGGAGTGAAGGCGTGAGGTTGGAGATTGGTGAATTAAGTATGAGCGCGATGCAGGAGGCGAAGAGGTGGGGGGATGAGCGGGGGAAGAGGCTGGATAGTCATAGCGTGTTTGGGGTGGTGAGAGGGAAGGCAGGGTTGGGGTATGAGAATGCGGGGGTGAGGGAGAGGGATGGGGTAGAAGAGAAGTAGAGGTATGTTGTAAGGGGCTCCCAGGAAGCGTAATATCCACTAGATGTAGTTATGTACGGGTGATGTAGATCTCGCGTGTCTTAAAGCAATTGGTACGCTCTAGTATGACCTGCTATTCATAAGATCGTTTAGGATACACTATAATACACGGTGGAATGAGGACATTGTCGAGCATCGACGTAGTTGAACTTTGATCGTCAGCTGTTCCGAGTGAACAGCTAATCATTGGAAAGCCTCACCTTATTACTCTCTCGTTGAGCGCAAAGACACAGCTAAATGCGCTTGCATCCCGGAAGCCGGCCACGACAACTATATATATCGGAACATGTTGTTCTTCACACTTCTCTTCATGGACACCGGTTGCCCGTCTTCGTATTCGACACCAGATGCACCTCCATCCCCCGCTAGATCTTGCAACTTTGCTTGTAGCTCTTGGTCAAACTCGGCTTGTGTTTTCTTGTGTTTCTGTTGCTGTTCCGCAGGCTTTTCGGGCTGAATCTGCAGCTTGTTAGTATGGGTTCAGAACGATTGATTGACGCGTGAAAGGTTTTAGAGACGCCACGATTGGTTTTCTGACGGTGCAACGAAGACACTTTGGAATTATGTACGCCTACTATCGTTACACTTAAACTTACCGAAGAATCCTTTTGGGCTTTCGAAGTCTCAGCATTCGCCGCGGTCGAGGCAAACCGTGGTGTCGCTGAAAATGCAGCGGCGCTATTGATGCATTGAGACCGTGCCGTTGAGACAAATCGCCGGACCGTGTGTTGCGAAAGAGTCATATTCGTTATTTTTCCTCACACATATGATGAGTAGTTGATGTTGCTTGCATCTATGGGTGACGGAGGGTCTGGAAGTCGCCGCGGCTCCCTGTCGTTATGACGTATTGGTGACCAAACGCAATGTTCCCCAACAAACGCTGAGTACGTACATACGTACTAACATTTGAAGTCAGATGGTTTTCACGAGTGAGTGTTTGCGGGAATATTCAATTTGTTAATGTAGTCATCTCCATGGTGAATAGTGGATCCAGATGCCGCTCCGTGTGATCTTAAATCCTGACCCGAGCTAAAAGAATACATTCTTAGGATATAGAGTGAAAAGATAACGAGCCAGCAGAGAGTGATATATTAGTTGTGCAAACACCGCCTTCCTTGTATTCTCAATGCAAGTTGCTGCGCGCCGATGATTTGCAGCACAGCCCTAGCCCGAAAAGCGCCAAGAGCACTAGCGCCTCCCCGAACTTCTGCGACTGCGCGACACTAAATCTCCCAGTGCGCGACACGACAACTCCGCTAACCCACCGCACCCCTCTACATCGCACGACGCCTCCACAGCCGCCAAAATGGTCGTCACCAAAGTCGGACAGTGGTCGAACGTCGAGGACGAGGTGCTCAAGGCCGCCATTTCAAAATATGGTTTGAACCAGTGGGCACGCTGTGCCTCGTTGCTGGCGAAGAAGACTGCGAAGCAGTGCAAAGCGCGCTGGAATGAATGGCTCGACCCCTCCCTCAAGAAGACGGACTGGAACCGCGAAGAGGACGAAAAGCTGCTCACGATGGCGAAGCTGCTCCCCACGCAATGGCGAACTATAGCCCCGATCGTGGGGCGCAGCGCAAACATGTGCCTGATGCGATATCAGCAACTCCTTGATGAAATGGAAGCCCGAGAATCCAATGAGCTTGGTCTCGCAGGCCCTGATAGCGGAGAGGCGTCTGCTCCTACCGCCGAGGACGTCCGCCGGATGCGCCCCGGCGAGGTCGATTCTATGCCGGAAAGCAGGCCAGCACGCCCCGACGCGATTGACATGGATGAGGAGGACAAGGAGATGTTGAGCGAAGCCCGAGCCCGTCTTGCAAACGTGTCAGGCAAGAAGGCAAAACGGAAGGCTCGCGAACGGCAGCTAGAAGAGTCCCGAAGGGTCGCCTTACTTCAGAAGAGGAGGGAACTCAAAGCTTCGGGCATCTCGATCAAGATCACACCAAAGAAAGGCAACCACATCGACTATAACGCCGACGTACCTCTGGAGCGTACCGTCCCCGAAGGTTTCTACGATACGACAGAAGAGCTCGACCGGAACGAGAAGCAGCGCGAAGCGTTCGATCCAAGACGTCAGCAATTGGCGAACAAACGAAAGGCGGAGCAACAGGAGGAGCAAGGGGGAAACAAGCGCAAAAAGGAGGATAGCAAGTCGGGAGGTCTTGCGGCGTCATATGCAAAGGCAGCTCGCGATCAAAGGATTCGCGAAGCCGAGCAAAGCAGCAAGCGCCGCGCTTTGGCACTGCCGGCACCCCAAGTTGGCGATGCGGAGATGGAGGATATCATAAAGATGGGCATGACGGGAGAGAGAGCGGCTACAGGACTCAGCGGTGACAACGTGGCTACAGAAGGCTTGGTGGGCAACTACTCTGGGCTTGTGGGCAACACTCCCATCCGCACTCCAATAGCACCAAAGGAAGAGGATGTTATCGCGAACGAGATCCGCAATGCGCGACTACGGACGGAAACACAGTCGGCACTTTTGGGGGGAGATAACCCTGACCTCGTGGAGGACCAGACTCCTACGTTGTCTGCTACACGGCACCAGATTGTCACCCCAAATCCTTTGGCAACCCCATTTCGTCAAGCGAACGGAGCTGGTGCCATCCCTGCGCGTCAAGGTCCAGGAGCGACGCCGATGCGGACACCGCGCGATAACTTGCGGTTAAATCAGGAAGACGGGATGCAGCTCGTGGGACAGACGCCGCGCGACATTCGGTTACACGAAAATGCGAAGAAGTCGGATCTACGGAGCAAGCTCGCAGCGTTGCCCAAGCCCAAGGAGACTAGCTGGGAGTTTGAGATACCTGAAGAGCGGGAAAGTAACATGCAGATTGAGATGAGCGAAGAGGATGCTGCCGAGCGCGACCGCCGGAACAGAGAAGCTCAGGAGGCAGCTGAGCGTGCTGAATTCGCTCGACAGTCTCAAGTGATGCAGAGATCATTGCCGCGGCCGTCCCAAGTCGATATTGCGGCATTGTTGAAGCGGGCTCTGGAAATCTCGGATCCTATTGAGCGCGAGGTCGAGACGGAAATGGCTCGTTTGATCGCCAACGATGTGCAGAAGTTCGGAGGTGGCAAAGTATCGGGGAAAGCGGAGCCTCTCGAACAGTTCAGTGGCGAGGCACTCCGGGCAGCGAAGATGGAATTCGCCCTGGAACTAGCGATGAACTCGGAGAAGGACAAGAAGATTTTCCACGAGGAGTTTGGCACGGCTTGGACAAACTTGCACGGAGCCTCTACACTGCCAGGGCTGGATGGCTACGAAGAGGATGAGGTTGACGAACACCAAATGCTTGTTGAAGCTTTCAACAATGCTCAGGACAAGATCATCGAGACGGCAAAACAGGCAAACAAGATTGAAAAGAATCTCTCGCTGAAACATGGCGGCTACTTGAAGCGGTCGGGTTTACTTGGTGACAAGATCAAGCAGGCGTCGGCAGCCCTGGAGAAGGCGAAGATGGAGTTGGACTCGACTCGGACGATGCAGTATTCAGAGCAGTCTGCAGTGGCTAGGCGACTTGAGGGTCTTCGCGATGAGGTTTCATTCGTCAGCAAGCGGCAGCGAGAGACGCAGGAACTGTACCGGACGCGCAAGGACGAGCTGGACAGTTTGCAAGAGCCTGTCAACGGCGTCCATTAGCGGGCATGCATGGGATTTGTATTCATATTTTGGCATCTGGATAAGGATTTGGAAGTTGCATGGAAAGCATCGGTACCGTCACGGTGTAGATACGCAGGTGCATTTAATTCATAGCCAGGCATGTGACGATGGCGGGCCCGGATACCCAGGAGATGCGTGGCTTGCTTCTAGAACCATGTACTTAAAGAATGACATATTCAAAATTAGCCGCCGTCCTAGGTTTGCTAAACGCCGTGAGTGGGTGGTCATGCGTGCGTGCGTGCCTGACCCCGCAGAACGATAGCGAAACGTGGGGTCCGTGTTTGCAGCTGCGGGCTTTTGTCAAGTCAAGCTTCCCAGCGAGGGAGCTTGAGCTGCTTGTCAAGGCGCTTCTTGTAGCCTCTTGTGCATGTGACGTCGCACTGTGCGCCCGCCGTTTGGTCTGCGATCGGTCTGCGATCGGGGGCAGAAGCAAGCATGCACGAGCAAAGAGCTGTTTGGCTGTGCGCGCGCTTGAGGCGTCCGCCGCAATGTCACTCCTTTAGCGGGCTTCCGGCCTAATGGTCAGCGGTGCGGAGGGCAGGGATATGGGCCGGATTGCCAGCGTCTTTGCGACCCTCCCACCGTGCAGCTCCTCCAACTCGACCAACATCGCACCGCATGTTCCCGCGATAATCCGTGGGCATGGGGCGCAACGCGCGGAAGCGAATCTCGTATGGTGAGTAGTTCGGCCGTCGCTCCTGCCCTGGCGTACGAGGGACGCACCTGCCCTACCTATGTAATGGGTTCGAGACAGCTAACCGCGTCGTGCAGTGCTGCCGCTTGCGAACTCAGCGGGAGGCCACAGGCTGGGCGTCAATGGCCTCGCCGTCGACCCGGCGCAGGCCATTCTGTGAGTGTCGGCGCTGCTTTGCGTCATGAACCTACTACTGACGTTGCGGCACAGCTACTCGGGAGGCCGCGACGGCGTCATCTGCGCCTGGGACCTGCACCTCGACCTGAGACACAGCGACAACGACGAGAAAGACCCGTTCGCCGACTCGAGCGCGCCCAACTACAAGCCGCCGCCCACGAAATTCCGCCAGCAGGTCCAGGCGCACACGCACTGGATCAACGACCTGGTGCTCGCCCAGGACAGCCAGGCGCTCGTGTCGGCCTCTTCGGACATCACCGTCAAGGTCTGGCGACCGGCAGCCACAGACATCCAGCCGCCGCAGACCATTGGCCTCCACACTGACTATGTCAAGCGCGTTGCGTCCCCCGGCCCCCACGAGAACTGGGTGGCCTCGGGCGGGCTTGACCACAAGATCAGTCTGTGGGACCTGAACGGGGCGGGCCAGAAGCTCCAGATCTCAGTCGGCGACGAAGAGAATGTGGCCAAAGGCTCCGTGTATGCCCTCGCAGCGAGCCCGTCCATTGTCGCGAGCGGTGGACCGGAAAGCATTGTGCGTGTCTGGGACTCGCGGACGGGCAAGCGCATAACCAAGTTCGTCGGACACACAGACAATGTGCGGGACGTCCTCATAACCCAGGACGGCGACACCATCTTGACGGCCTCGTCCGACCAGACGGTCAAAGTGTGGTCCATGACAGCGGGTCGATGCATGTACACCCTGACCATGCACAACGACAGCGTGTGGTCGCTTTTCTCCGACGACCCGCAGTTGAACGTATTCTACTCCGCCGACCGCTCGGGTATCGTCGCAAAGAGCGACGTGCGCAACTGCCCTGAGATGGACGAGGGAGTCTCCGTGGCAGTGTGCCAGGAGCACGAGGGCGTCAACAAGGTGGTTGCGGCCGGTGACTATCTGTGGACGGCCACATCCAGCTCGAGCATCAACCGATGGAACGATGTCGACACCACAGCCGAAATCGCGCTGCCTGACACCTACAAGATGCACAGATCCAGCATTACAACTACACGATCGCGTTATCCCTCACCACCGGCCGTGTCGACACTGCTAGTGAAGGGAGCTTCTTCAAAGATACCTTTCAAAGCTTTGTTACGCATGTCCAACACCGCACCGTTCCCACAACTGGTGTCGAAGGACGCTGACGCTTCCACTCTGTATTCCGTAGCCAGCACGCGCAAGCCTTCTGAAGTTTTAGCCGCATCCGATCACGGTGTTATTGTCCCCTGTAGAGACCTGCCAGATTTCACCATAGAAGGGCAGAACGGTTTGATTAAGCATCATTTACTGAACGATAGAAGAAGAGTGCTCACGTTGGATACTGCCGGAGAGGTCATTCTTTGGGATCTACTTGCTGTACGTATCTCGCCCAAATTCTTCCACTGGTCTGACACCATTGCAGTGTGTTCCTATCAAATCCTTTGGCAAGCGTCACATGGAGGATATTGTTCCTGAAGTGAACACTCGCGAAACCGTTGCGCATTGGTGTGCAGTGGATACACGAACAGGCAGCTTGACATGTGTCTTGGAAGAGAATTATTGTTTTGATGCTGAAGTGTACGCCGACGAACTTCAGCTCGAGGAGAAGATTGACTTCCGAGAAGACCAACGAAGTGAGCAAATTATCAGTGGCTGTGGCAAACACGAACTGACAATGAGCAGTAAACCTTGGCAAGTGGATATTGCGATACCTCTTCTCGAACCTCATCGATGAGGAGATCAAACGTGATTCCGCATTTAGAGAGACCCTACTTGCGAATGCTGCAAGCCGTGCCAAACCACCTACAAACATCGAATTGCCAGACAACAACATCAACGGCTGGAAGGATGTCTCATCACGGCCTACTTCGGCATCCACGATCCGAGCTCAGAACGGGTTCCACCTACCTTCGACTCCAGGAATGAACATTGGGTTAGCTACGCCTGGTCTTCCTCCGCCGAGCGCGGGCAAAAGCTCGCATCACAACCAGCTTCTCACCCCTACAACCGAGGAAGGGACTCAACTAGAGAAAACGGCTTCCCAAAGAAGCTCTACGCAAGACCAGTCAGACTACTTCTCAAGAGCACCCAGCACCAATGGTAACGGCAATGGTAATGCAAATGGTAATCCCAAGACCAACGGATCTACAGAAGACTCAGAAGAAACCGCTCCCCAATCTCCAGCTGTAGAAGATGCTCAAACACAAAAGAAGAGCAAAGGGCTCTTCGGCAAGAAGTTTGGCATGTCTCTGAATATGAAGAAGTTCACCGCTTCTGAGAAAGTGGAAGCGCCGAAGCCTGCTGTCACCGATGAGAAGGCCGAAGAGAGCGATTCTCACTCTACCAAGACAGATGAGAAAGTCGTCGAAGATAACTTCTTCGGTGCTCTGCAGAAGATTCGGCAAACATACGAAGAACAGGCCAACCTGGGTGCTCAGAAGCTCGACACGCAGATCGCGCCTAGTCTACCGAACGAGACGCCGGTGCTGAAGCCGCCTGCGACCACTACTATACTTATCCAAGAAGATCGCCCCGATAGCGGCGGGGTTGCCGATTTGTTTGAAGGCAAGGTTGGGTCCTCGGGCCAGCAGGCCGATCTTATTGAAAAAGTGGCTCCTGTCTGGCTCGCAGACGTTCTGCTCCGAGTAAACACGCTCTTTTCTGTACGCAATGCCAATGCTAATACATCTTCTTCAGAATCAAATACCACCGAAAGACATCGTCAAAGTCTCCTTCATCCTAGAGCCCTACCAGGCTCTGCTCCCAAGCATCTCATCGGACGGGTACATCCCCCTCATCCCCAACCCCGAAAAAGTTAACCGGGAGGCTAACTCGGCTTCAAGCAACAACCGTTTAAACGCGAACCGCATGCTTCGCGCGCGCAAGATCCTCTCGTACGTTGCAGAGCGCATCGAGCCGGCGCCGAGCAAGGAGGAAGAAGCTACTCAATTGAAGCCAGAGGAGTATCTGGAGCTTTATTGCCAGAATGAGGTGAGTCTAGCCGCGCTTGGAGGATATAAAATGTGCTAATATATGTTAGCTTATCCCGCCTACGATGACACTCGCGTCGATCCGTGCACATGTCTGGCGTGGTGGGGGCGATGTCGTACTCTACTACAAGGCGAACGGAAAGAAGGAAATCAAGCATGCGCCGTATGTGGGCTTGACGCCTGGGTCGGGCAGCTCGGGTGTGTCAGAGGGGAAGGCGTCGAGTGATGCTGGACGCAGCAGTCAGCAGAGCTCGCGGGGTATCGTGGAGGGCAAGGCGCAGTGAGGACTTGTTGGCTAGTAAGGACTCCTCGTATTGTTGTTTGGTTGTTGGCTTGTTGTAGGTGTGGAAGCTCGCATTCCCGTGCAGCGTGTGGTGTGTTGTAGATAGTTGAGTCGTGCCGCGCATCCTGGATACCCTGTTGCGCTGCGCTGCGCTGCGTATTTATACTCTATGACTATAGACTTTGTGCCCAGAAGCATTGTCTATATACAGGCACCACAATACACCTCTATATCTTGTTTATGCAGTGCTGGGAAGGCGATAATATTTGACAGTGTGGTAGAGCGAAGATGATTAATTACTATGCGTGGGATGGAGGGGTGTAGAGTGCTGTTGTGCTACGGGTGGGCTTAGATGTTTTAGTGAGGAGGAAGGGTTTAGGTCACTGCGCCTTCCAGGGATGGAAATTTAGGCGTAATTGTTTGTATTGGGGCTATCTCATAGCTTATGGGCGTCCTTTTATAGAGTGTAGAATGGTTGAGTTGATCTGTGGTGATTGATTGGTTGAATGATGCTGTTGGAGGCGGCAAGGGCACGTGAGTATTAGGCACCAGTGGGCGTGCTGCAACCATGCGGGGATAGATTTTGCAAGCTACATTATAACCTCTTCTTCAGGCCACTGAATCAGAGCCTAACCTTACTTATTTGCTCCTCCAGTGTTCTTTCCCGGCGATCCTCCCATATCTTCACCTCGCGCGACGTTGACAAGTGATGCTGCACCGTCCCTGCACACACTCAACGGACCAGGTTTTGACACTGCTAATTACTTCCCTGGGACCATGACTGTACGCTCAGTTGGGCGGCCTCCATGGTTGGAACACGATGCGCTAACGACCAGCAAATTGAGCGGAGGACGCGACTCCGATGTTTCGATAGACTTCGAGTTCTTGAATGAGACACTCGCACGACCCATTGAAGATCGGACGGCATTCTAGTTATTCCCCACACTGCCGCTTGAGCTACGCGAACGCATTTGGGGGCTTAGTCTTCCGGATCAACGACTCCTCCAGGTTACCGTGACCGCTGCATCTGCATCTCAAAGCAATGGTTTCACCACACCCCTTGCACCATACCAAAGCAGAAATAAGCTAGGGAATATCATTAGCGGTACCAACTACCATTTGGAACTACTCTCGACCGACACTATCTCGCCACTCTTATATGTAAACCATGAGGCTAATGCCATCGTCGGTCGGGTCTACCGTGTGCATGTGCCAGTAACAAGTCGTATACCAAGTTCCGATGCGCGGTGCCTAAGATTTTGCCCCGAACAAGATACCATACTCATCAATGCCGAGTGGAAACATTGCAAAGCTTACTTTGCCGACTTCGTGCACGACGCGTTGGCCTACGATCAGAAGGGTAAAGGGATCTTGCATCTTGCTATCATGGCTGATGGGAAGACCTGGGTGACCGCACCTCATTTTCCTGTCGGTGAGTTTATCACATGCGTCACTCCACAGCTTAAAGTCTTGCTAACCTTACATTTCAGGGCTCCACGGCTTGCATAGATGCGCTCAAGCTGCCTTATTCTTCACCCTGGGAGGTTTAGAAAGCGTGAGCCTTGTTCATCTCCGCCGCGTAGAATGCCGCGAGATGTCTTCCCGTCTCCGGTGCCACTTTCGCATGAATGAAACACCTCAAACGGGCATGGTGCGCATCAACCGCGCATATCCCTTGTGGTCGAGCAATGCCTCGTATTCGATGTTACCAGTCGACCCCCGCCCCGTATCTCGCTATCTCGACTCGGTAGACTGTGAGTATGACCCCAGACGTCTTATTGTCGCCTGGCGCGAGTTTGAATCTGCGTATAATGTGGAGCCAACCTCGCCAGATAGAATACGCGTGATTATCGCAACGACTGATCCTCAATATGATCTTGAGATAGCAACGATTAACCAAGCACGGTGGTTTCGGCAGAAAGAGGAAGCCCTGTGGCGAAACGGTTGGGACAAGTGGAGATGGCTTTGTGGATATTACCCCGAGGTGTCTAGCCCGGACACCGATGAAGACAGGGAGTTCTCAGAGACGCAGAATGCTGTAGGCTTTTGGTCGGTTCCGCTAGAAGCATTCGGTCCCTTACCCGACGATCCACACGATTATACATGGGAGAAGTCACCGGTCTGCGATTTTACTGCCTTCGAGTCCCAGATTCAACTTGGCTTGTTCACGCTTCCGTAGTCGCGAATTCAGTGGCGCCTAGGTACAAAATTCCGTTGTTTGAAGTTCTATCGGAAACAACATTAAACATCAGACCATGAAATCTCTAGGAAGATGGCAATTCCCAACCTAAGCAATATATTCGACTCACTGTGGACGCCTTTAACACCTTATTGCTTGTCTGCAAGGCATCACTATACTCCCCTCTCGGCACCTCCTTTAAAGACTGTAACGCCTCCTTGATTAGTTTAACTCTTGGTATTATTTCAAATCAAAATAACACAGTACGGTGCCGCAGCACCTACTGCTAAAGACCCCGACTAAAGGTCACCACCCTCAGTCCGCCCGTCTCCGCCTGAATCGTACTATCCTCACTTCAAACTCGGTACAATCACGGATCCACGGCTCATCCGGGAAGGATTCGCTCCCCATCAGAGATGCATTACATGCACAATATTCGTTGGCAGTGGGAGGAGGTTCATGTGGTTGGTTTTGCCTGCGAGAGGCGGGACATGGCTCTTCTTCCGCGTCTTGGTCGATTCCCAAACTCCACTGCATCGCGTCCACGTTGCCATCACACACTAACTCGAACCCTGTGTCTTTCAGCGGAAACTTCCAGGTTTTAGCGCATTCTGCCATCGTCTCGAGCTGCTGCTTTTTCGGCGAGAACGTCTCCAGTATAAGCTCAAACAACACCAAGTCTGGCACATCTCCAATAACAGCCCCCCATGTCTCGTTGACCAGCTCGTCGTACGCAGGGTGCTGGCCGTTGCGCCGGGCATCAGCAAGAGTCAATATGTCGTCCACCCAGGGTCTCGGCCTTTTGCCACCGCAGGCTGGGTCGAGCGCGAGTTGCCTGCTACTATCAAAGGTGCCGGGATTTTCCATCTAGGTCCACCAGTCGGTCCTGGAGATACGGAAAGTGAAGCGAGTCAGCTTCCTCGCTACCATGGCGCGAGCTATGAAGTTGCCTGCCACGTAGGGCGAGGCATCGTCATATACGTTTTTCTTATAGTATCGTGGGTCGTCACTGTACTCTAGCATTCTGTCAGGCTCGTGTTCGAGGAAGTGCTCATATTGCGACATGACACCAGAGTCTTCGTCAAGATCGTGCACTGGCGTCAGCTCTGGGTCAACCGGTTCATTTTCGTGGTTGTCCGGCTCGTGGTTGTCCGGTTCGTGGGGTTCAGCTTTGCCCTCCTTCATTTCGTAACGCTGCAGTGTCACTTTGTCACCGTCTTCGATGACTTCCACTTGTTCCTGAACTGTCGGTGGAACAAGCGCGAAGTTGTGAGCAGGAACCTCTGGCTCGTCGCGATAATAATGAGAGTGTACAATGGAGTAATAGCGCGGAGAGACGTAGGCACCTGAGTGTCTCAAGGCTGGTCGCCACTGTCGTAATATTTTTCGAAGATATTTTTCAATCGAGACTTGCTCCATGCTATAATCTAGCCGTTCGATTAAGGCGTACTGCCACTGAGACTATGGTTAGCTATAATCCCGAGGACTAAGAACATCAGACGTACTGGCGCAATGCATAGGAGGTCCGGGCGCGAGGGATCGTCTCAAAGAGGGTCACATGTATGATGGGGCGAACTATAGTCATTGATTCGATATGCCAGGCAGCCTAGGAAAAGTCCTGTCAGTTAGGTAACCATACTTGGTCAGGTTATCGCCTATAGTGCCTAGGCGACACTGTATCATAGATGCGTACCATTCAGCAGCATGGGTAAACGATATGCCTCCAAATACACTGCTTTGCAGGTTTGAAGGATCGAAATTGCGCTATTCACTTTAGAAACTTGCCCTTTAGAATTGCGCCGTAATGCGTGGTCGTTAATTGGCGAGAGCGCGGCGTCTTCTGTGAGGGCGTATTCGAAGATAAGATCATGAATTTCCTTTGGGATACTGTACAGCCTCGACTGATTCTGCTGATAAATGTTGGAGAAACTCGGCAAGTAAAAGGCTAGGGGCTCTATAGGGCGTCCGTAGAAACTGCATTCGCGCACGTGGGGCATGACACACCAGCACTCATCCAGACCATCGCTGCAATCGCAATTGCCGCTCCGTTCTTATATTGTAAGAATCAACTAAGAGGATTCACTGGGAGTGTGTACCTTTTTCGGGTATTCTCTTGGGATACCGAGCCGTAAAGTGAATTCTCGATCCATCGTGGCAGCAGTCAAGGTGACTTAAGTGAGACGAGAGACTGAAACGTGGAAGGCTGCAACTGTGAACATAAATGTCGTACGTCAGCTGTGCGCAGGGCTTGATGCCTTCTTAAACCGGAAGTGAAGGGTGAAGCACAGTGTTGGGGCAAGGTACAGTTGTGCCGCCCGCGTACCTGTCTTCAATCGCGCTAGCGCGTTCCTCCGCGAGGCAAGACTCTGCACATTACTTGCATTGCTTTGGACACGGGTCGGGTTTTTCCAAGAATACCTAGTGAAAGCTACGGAGGTGGTTCTAAAAAGAAGTTAATTCTATTCTAAAGGTACCACAGGTACTCAAAGGTGTTCTAGCGGCCCCTTCATGCGAAGCTGTTTTGCTACTCTTTCAACACTGTGCAGAGTACGAGCAGCACTGTCTACATGCGGTCACGGTAACTTTCTACCCTTTCATTGGTAAGGCGTAAAATCTGCTCATCTCACAGGATCTGAACGGTCAGGAATATACGAAGTTCAAGAAAACCATTCCATTCCTCGATTTGGTAAAACAAGGGTGAGCGACGCGCGTTGCCACTTTCTGCGGCACAGCATTCTCGAACCATGATGGGAATCACCGTGCCGTTTTCGGGCTTCGGGCAGTGAGCATGCGTGCGCATAGGCACCTGTTCAGTGAAACTTGAAGTTTCGGACAGGCTTTGGTGCGGGCTAGCTTTTCTCGAGCTTACTGGATCCGATTTTATGGTGCAATTACACCCAGAGGCACAGTTGATAAGTGCGGAGCAAGTACTCCAGAAGAATTTCTGCTCTCCGTCATGTGGCGGGCAAAGTAACCCGTGATGCGCAAGGCAGGCATTGTTCGCCGTGAAGGGTCAACTTAGAGACATCTAGCACAAGGTAGTGGGTACTGAAAAGTTTGTGAACCAATGTCCGGATGGTTATATGAAATGTTGTCACTACTCCCCATTGCTGTCATCGTTTTTGACATACTTACCTACATGGATTGTAATGTGGCTTGGCCAAGCTGCGAAGGACCAAACAATCGACCTTTCGATCGCCATGGTGTATTCCTTGCACCGTAAAACTGAAAGCCCGAAATTAGGACGACTCGAAAATTTCGAATGATTCATAGTAGAACACTGGAGTACGCAGGTGGAAGTACAGAGCAGAGCGGACTTAGGTTCTCCGCACAATCATTCCTTGTACGATGCCCGACGCTGGGATCGCCCACTTCAGTCTAATCATATAAACGCCATTTCAATCCCACTATTCACGTAGGTAGTCATTCCTTGAAGCCCTTTACTCGCTCATTTTCGTTGCTTTCAAGAACATTTTCATCAATATAGGACTGGTACCGTGAGGACGCGTCGAATGCGAGGCAACATCCTTTTTAGAGCACATACACCGCTCCTCGTTTATTATTGTGCACAATCTCATTAGCGTTCAGCTATGTGCCTACGCAATGCGGATCATTCTGCTTACGGCAGTACTTGGACTCCTCGGCTTATTATCGACAGCGTTATCAGACGTTATTTGCGACACTGAGAGAGCCCTCTACGTAAACGGAACAGGCACCGACTATGCTGAAACTATCACTTCCTGCACTAAACATTTCTGCTCTACCACAGGTACATATGACACCGTCAAAGTTGCGGATCGCTTCTGTTGAGCGTGACGCACTTTGATGCAGATGCGACGACCACTGCAGACAGTTGCAAAACTCACTTTGACACCATCATCGAGCAATGCTTGGTCTCTGAGGAGGTTGGAGGTGGAATTTACATTGGCGATGCGGCCGTTTATGAGATCCACACAGCACATGAGGCTGGCGTTGAACAAAGAGGTCTGCCGAACAATGATCATGAAAATTCTGGTTTAGAAGCGCGAGGGCGTGCTCGTGGAGGGAGGGTCAGGTCCCGACCTGGACCCGCGAAGGCCAGAAAGCCGAAGACCACCAAGCCGAACAGGAAACCACCCCAACCACACGTGAAGCCGAAACCGAAACCTAAGGCTCCAAGCCCCAGGCCAAAGACTCCTCCCAAGACTAAGCCGAATGCCAAACCAAAGCCCGAAAAGAAGTCGTGCTAGGCGAGCAAGGGCAAAAATGGCAAAGCTGGCCGTGGAGGACAGAAGGGTAGAAAGACCACTCGCGATGTGCTCGAAAGCTTCGTTCCATCGTTTTTGCTCTCTAGAACGACCGCCCCCCCCCCCCCCAGCTTCCTCTAAAGGCAAGGGCAAAGGCAAGGCCATAGAGGACGACGACAAGGCATGCGCCATCCATTTCCGAAAAGACCAGCTCGATCTCAATCATGTTCAACACTATTACTTTGGTACAACTCCGGGGTGGGATACGAGTCCGTCGGTTCAAGATGCATCCCCAGAAGTTCGTAAACTCATGCGAAAAAATGAGGAGCAATGGGTACTTCAACGTCATCGAAATGCGCGGCGACACTCAGAGGACATATTGTGTGGGTAAAGCAGGGATGAACAAACCAAACGAAATTGCCGCAAAGGCAGTGGCAGACGGCGGCAGATGCCTTCTCACCAACGGGAATTACTTCGTCTTGCCTCCGTTGGAAGGCGAAATGGAATGGACCGCCAATGGTCCAACCATCAACGATGTGAGCCAATACAAGCACTATTCAATCGGATTCACATCCAACGGGGAAAAGCAAGTCGGTATTCCTCCGGATTGTGAAGGCTATTACGAGAAGTTCGAGGGTACAGATGGCAGTTTTATGTGGTGCTGCCCAGTCCTCAAAGACGAGCTCGACTTTGAAAGCGAAAAGTTTTGCAAGCGGGTCCCAAAGACCGAAAAACACCTTGTAAAAACGCCGGGTACGATTCCTTTTGTGAACAAAGTCTTTGGCTCTATTCCTGGCAGTCTTTCTCACGCAAGTTCGACAAACGAACGCCTCGTAACGGTAATCATCACCCCGTCTCAGAAGTACGTGTTCTCGTATACGTCCAAGCGGGACGCCGACGGGGGCATCCATTTCAACCAGATGAGAGAACTCATCGATATTTTCCTGACGGATTTTGCCTCAGTCAAAGGAGGGATCAAGAGCGCGCACTTAGCACTTAACGTAGATGGTGGCGGTAGCGTCTACGTCAACTGGATCAACGCCAGAGGCGAGCAGCAGATCATCGCGGCGGGCAAGATGGCAGGAAAGTTGGAATTCGGAGACAGGAAACGGCCCAGACCAGTACAGATGATGGTCAAGCATTCCGTCATGAAGAGATGGATAGGTCGGTGGTTGTAGAAGTCAGCAAGGTACCGATAGCGGTGCTTTTCGACACGACTCCCCGGAGGATCGACAAGCTTCACATCTTTGTGTCATCTACACAAGCAAACTCTCTTTCTTCTACTTCGCTTCCACTCATCTGTAATTTACCGCAATTCTTTCTCTTGTCTTCACTTAGGCCAGGCCGTTAGCGGCCCTTTAAATTGCTGTTTTGGTCATGCGTGGGCCTATACACCAAGGGATATCTCCCTACTGTACACCGTAATGATGCGCACTGTTCTTTCGCCTTTCTTGACCTGCTGTTGGCGGTTCTGTTCTAGATAAAAAGCTGAGCTCTACTGCACAGTTTAGGAAGCTTTAGCACTCGAGGTTATTAGACAGGAGCCTTTCTCCTTCTCCTTCGCGTGGTTTCTTCCCTCTGTGTCACGGCGGGGGTGAAAAACATCGATTTAGTACCACGGGTTGGCAATAAATTCGACGAATTGGCTTCCTTCTTGTGGCCATTTTTTTCAAGGCGCGTAGAGAAGTCGAGATCTGGACGTTGTCGACGCCGCTCTTTGTTGGACGAGGTTGTGTGCATGCGCGGCTCGGGCCGAGATGGCGCGGTGGGCGTACTGTTGTTTCCCACGGTCACTGTACTTGGGTTCAGGAGGCAAAACTCGTGTGAGCCCTCATCGATGGCAAAGTCTTCGTCTGCAAAGAGGCTAGCAAAACAAGGATCCGCTACTAGACTGTCTGACTGGTAATTATTCGAGTCTCCAGACTTTTCGTCATTCTCGTCCACAGGCTTCCTCTCCTTCCTGGTGGCATCCTTTTCAAAGATTTTCTCGGCTAGCTTCTTATTGACCTTGAATTACGGAGGCTGCTTGCCACAGATACGCGTCTCCCGCGCGCTTTGGACCTTGGCCTCGATGCGCTTCCTACGTTCTTCTTCGAAAAGATTTTGGATTGTTTATCAAGCGTGCGTCCTCATAAAGCTGCTGGTTCACAAAGTAGCCGTGCATATAGGGTCGAAGCAGATTTGTCGTTCTAATGAGGCCATCTAGAGCCAGCTCGCTAAGTTGGGGGCGAGTCAAGAATTTGTAGTTGTCATAGATGGCAGGGTCGTTGTTCGTCTCTTCGACCATCTCTTCAACCACGTTCTCCACATATCTAGACCAGAAAACAGCCTTGTTCTAGCTTGAGGCGAAACGCCTCGCCAAGCCCATGACCATTACGGCCTGCTGCAGGTACTGTCTCTGCCAGTCGGCGATTGAAGACGAGATCTCTGCCATACCGCGGTATCCGGATCGTGTGATGGCAACCCTGAGCGGTGTGCAATTCAATAGACCAGTCTTTGAAGATGAATCGACTTGGAATAGTCGGAGGACAAGATACGGAAAGTGGTGTTTGATGTGGCTGTATGCCGGGCGTACGAGAGCGACAGCTGGCTGAGGTTTTGTGTGTATATCTGCGGTTTGTAAACGCCCGTACTCATCATCCAATTGCCATCGTCACTGATGCGAATCATTTGGCTTGCTTCCTTGAAGCCAAAGTCATGGAGGAGCTCGATGCGGTTGGCGTAGGCTGGGCCGCCTTTCAAAGAGCGCTTGCGCTTCCGAGCCAACCATTCTGGCAATGTGCGAACGTTATCGGGGACTGAGAGAGCGTAACCCGTTGGATTCTCGCCTTTTATTGCCTTCATCTTGTCGCGTTTGCGTGTGGAAAGTGTAGAAGACGCTAGCGCCAAGATTTCGAAAACCATTATTCGCTGTCCACCTCCTCACTGACAAAACATGACATGCCCCGACTCGTGGACCACTCTCATCCGGCCCCTAAGAGCAATTATACCACTTCTTAAGTCTCACAAGCATTTCTACCTATTACCATCCCCTTCTATCACTCTACTCGTTTCCTGTCATGGTGACGCCACAATACGGCCACAACCGATGAAGACTATCGATTACCTTAACTTCAAATTTTGGCCTACCTATCTAGACATAGTAGTATCTCTACGCCAGATATTCCTTCTGCTAAAGAATGTACTCAAGTCCTAAGTCTTCCCGGTGGAAGTAAATCGATTCCGTCTCTATGTACCATAGGAATTTTGAACTACCTATAGTACAAAAGTCATGTTGCAAATACTCTTAAGTTTCACTTGTCAAGGTAGCACCAGTAAAGGAAAACAGATCTGCAATAGCAGGCTCATCCGGCCTCACCGGTTGCAAAAATAACTATAGCACGACTCCACTTCACCCTTGATAACGACCTTCGACTTTACTCCACATATGGCGCATGACCCCATCCATCCACCCTCCACCCACGCATCACCAAATCCAAACTTGACAAGCATATAAAGGTGCGTGCTCTTAGCCAACCGGACGCTCTCTAAAAAGAATGGCCTAGCCCATGTAGGCAAAGCCACTTCGGCTGCAGCGAGTCATGCACCCACACAACTCACTTGCAAAAATTTCGCAATGCCAACAAAAACATACGACAGTGGGGATTCCAGGATCCTCACGGACTCCAGTACTAATCCACCGGTGCCTTGCTTAAGTTCAGCTGAGCGGACGGGAAGCTCTGTTTTCAAGGCCCTATGGTCGTATGTGAAGAAGTCAGTTTGATGAATAGATTATATACGCTACCTGCGGCTTCGAAAAGCATTAATAGGTACTCTGAGACGGGCTCAAGAAGCAGAGGAGTATTGAGAGGTGTCTGAAAGCACGAGAAAATTTATCTGGAACAGTGTTCACACCACCGCGCAAATGCTCTTCAGTTTAAACACTACTTGTACAGACATTCATAGTGCACGGCATGGCCAGTAGGGTGTCCTAATAGCAGTATTGCCTTTTCTTGAATTCGAACACATCTCTATGCACCACCTAAAACACCGTCCCATCACTCTCAATCAAAATGGGACTACTCTTCGTCTCAGGCCTCCTCTCTTTCGCGACCTCCCTCCCGCTCTTCCACGTCCCCGCCTCCAGCAACTGCGCCATGCTCAGCTCCACACCCTCCATCCTCTCTTTCACCATCCCATACAACTTATCAATCAGCACGAGCGTCATAGCCCTCCACTCAACTACCACATCATCCCCGGCTGCAAACTGCGGCAGGTCTCCGCCTGAAGCTTTCAGCCCACGGGCGAGCGATGTCTCTTTGAGGCTGAGCACGCCGAGGTCGACAAAGAGCCCGCCGTTGCGGTATTCGGGGAGTGTGGTTAAAGATGTGGTGTTTGTCCAGGTGATGTTTAGGATGCGCTGGAAGGGGACGGTGAGGGAGTAGGTGAGCCATTGCGTGAGCTTGTGGAAGGGCTGGATGAAGTCGGCGGTGCTGGCGTTGGGGAGCTCGGTGGCTGCGGAGGCGGTGCGCAGGGTGCTGAGCGGCCAGGCGTCGCCGATGGCTTGGCCGTTGACGACGGTGCGGTCTTGCGGCCAGATGGGAATGAGTAATGTTTGGAGGGTGTCCCAGAAGGTGAGGATGTCGAGGGTGGAGGGGGAAATGGCGGTTGCGAGCATGTGGTCGACGATGTTACCGGGGCGGCCTGAGGGACCGAAGATGTTGGCGTTGGCGAGAAGGGAGGAGCCTAGGCTTTGGAGGAGGTGGGCACGTGAGGAGACGCCGAGCATTGGGTTCTTCTCGGAAATCTGGAAGCCTGTGGAGAGGGTTTCGGTGGTGAGTTGTTCGAGGCCCTTTCCTAGATCAATGTCAGTATCAAGCAGTGCGACTCCAGTGTTTATTACATTGCACTCACCATCGACAATCATCTGCTCGCTCTGCCATGACGAGAACGCTCCCTTCTTAAACATGTACAAGCTCGCCACTGCAATGCCCTCACTCCGCTCGTAAGTTCTATCTGTGCCTGGTTCAACATATCGCCAGTGATCTCCCGCACCTGTTCAAATCAATAAACACGGCTCCAAGGCGGTTACCGTAGTAATCATACGCACCAGCATCCAACAACACCGAAACAAAGAACAAATCGATCAGCCTCCTCGTCAGCTCCTTGTCATCACACCCCTCACTCGTCCACGCCTTCAACAGCTCATCAATCCTAGGCTGCCCGCCGACTTCAAAGTGCTGCCATCGGCCGTGCGGTGGGATCTCGTTGTACCTATCGGGTCCGTAGTCGCGCTGCCACACCAATTAACACCACTCACCAAAATTCCTAGAAAACAAAAACCCCCGGTGAGAAGGTTGTACGCACCTTTATAACCCCGGTAACATAATACGCAACCGCCCCCAGCTTTTCCTCATGCACATCAAAATGGCTAAGCTTCCCCACTTTCGCAGCTTCGCCGACGATTTTAGCGCGGTCCCGGATAGCGTCGAGAGAGAGGAGGTATTTTACTTGCGGATCCATGACTTATGTTTACAAAGTAGTGAAGAGAATGACAAGCCCTGGAGGAGGGAGGGTGTATGCTTTGGCAAGTTGGGCACCTGCCGTATCAGGTGAGGGGAAGCTAGTGTGGGTCTACGTGTCGTGGTGGGACCAACCAGCACAAGTTCAGAGTAGGTGAGCGGCGAGCTCCGACGAGGCGTGTAAACAAGGTTTTGGATGTAATTCTCAGGCCTTAAATATGGCTCAGAACGCCGATGGGTATATCCAAACACCAAGTCTCCCTCAATAGCTTCCCAACCCCAGAATATCCAAACACCCCCACTCCCTATATGCAGGCTCCGTGAGGCCTCCTCTCTTGATACCCCTTGCTTCTACGTCCCCCCCGACTTCATATCTTCCCCTCGCGACAACAGCAGCATGGCCGTACGGATGCACAAGCACGTTGCTAACTGGATCCTCTCCCACACTAATGACCTCATCAGCTTCGATCGCGCCCTCTCGCAAGTACGGATTCCTCCACACCCTGACCTTCCCATCCGTCCCGCCCGCCCATATTTCATGATTCTCGTCAGTGTCGTACTCGTTCATTTGCGCCCAGACATCGAAGCCCATCTTCTGCCGCGTGAGTGCTTGCCGGCCGGCACAGTGCCCGAGAGCTAGGCTGAAGTTGCGCACGTCGTAGATGAGGAGGGCGTCCGAGGAACGCTCCGCTACGTAGAGGTACTGCCCGTCAGGACTCCACTTCAGCTGCGTGACGCCCTGGCCGATGATGTCCTGCATGTTCGGATTGTCTGTTCTCTTGCCGTTGATCGTACCGGGGAGTGCAAAGTGCGTGATCTCTTGAGAACTGACGGCGTCATAGAGACCGACGAAGCGCGTGCGCGTGCCGGCAGCCAGAACATCTGCGTTTGTGGTGGACGTTCGAGGACACGGAGATAGTGCGGAGACGCCGCCTTTGAAGCCCCAACCACCGCCTTTCAGCTTGTTCCTTGTCGAGGGAATGGTGCGGATGGTGGATATCGGGTCGTCGGTGTAGGTCATATCGAAAACAGCGATCTGATTCTGCTCACCAGCGTAAAAGTAGGCGCCATCTGGTGACCATGCTAGACTTAAGGGTGCGGTAACGGCTTCGGTCAGCTTGTTGACGAGCTTGTAGCTTACAATCTTTGAGGAGATGTTGACAGGGCCCTTCTGAGAAGGAGCATGTTGGTTTTCATCTTCGCTGATCTTAGAGGTGTCCCAGAGCGCATTGTGCAGCCCAATGTACTGGTCTCTGTGGCTCACCAGAACAGTAGTAGTTTCTCGCTCGTTCAAATTGAAGTACGGATTGACCGCAAAAGCCCAGTTTGGATCTGCGGAAGCAAACTGGGCATACGGTGCCAAATACTGTTGGTTTTCTTGAGATACATCTGGGGCGAATGCATAGACGGAAAATTTGCGGTCGTAGTCTGTAGTGAAGATGCAAGTACCATCCGGAGAGAGCTTAGCTTCGGATATACAGCTCACGATATCCTCTTCATTTCGCACATCGTCCTCATATCGCTGTTCTCCGCCAGCCAACTCTTTTGGCCTCAGCGCAGTACTTGCCGCACACCATGTTCGAATCCCCGCACCTGCATTCATCGTCTCCAAAAACTTTTAGAAAGATTGCTCCGAAGCAAAACGTCAGTGCCGTCCATAGTGAGTGCAGGAATAGAGCGGAGCCAAAACGTCCGCACCCCAGATATGGAGGCTCTACACTAGCGCGCCCTTAGCGTGATAAGGCTGAAGCTATGACCACCGTCCTCCCGCAAAAGTTCACGGTGACATCGGGATACAGCATGCCTTTGACGTCGTTAAAGATATGCAGCATGTCCTTGAGCCACAGGGCGGACGGGCCTGGATCGAGTCGCCATACCTGCGGTCGCTCATAGTATGTCTCCTCCTCCACTGTCGTTTCCTCTCCAATTCGCGCAATACCCAGACCTCCACCCTCACCATCTACTCCCGTGCCTATTCCACCCCTCCATCATCAGACCTGGAACCAATCTCAAGTCCACTCCCAATATACCAAACAAAAACAAATCCACCATCTGAACACATGTTGACGCCACTCAGGCCGGCGGCCTCGCCGGCACCACGGTCGACCTCTCACTCTACCCCCTCGACACCCTAAAAACCCGCCTCCAATCCTCCTCCGGCTTCACCGCGTCCGGCGGCTTCACCGGCATATACCGGGGCGTCGGGTCCGCCATCGTAGGCTCCGCCCCCGGCGCCGCGCTCTTCTTCATAACCTACGACTCCATAAAGCGGCACCTCTCCCCTTCCACGCCAACGATCGCGCACAACGCCGAGGGGAAGCCTTATCTCTCAGACGAAGGGGGTGGAGGAAGAGGCAGGGAAGCAGGCGTGCACATGCTCGCAGCCAGTCTGGGCGAAGTCGCTGCGTGCGCGGTCCGCGTGCCCACCGAAGTGGTCAAGCAGCGCGCGCAGGCGAGCCAGCACCCGAGCTCGCTGTCTGCGCTCACGTATATCCTGGCCCAGCGCCATACACACGGGCTGCGGCATGTGTGGCTCGAACTGTACCGTGGGTGGAGCATCACTCTGCTGCGCGAGGTGCCGTTCACGGTGATCCAGTTCCCGCTGTGGGAAGCGCTGAAGCGGTGGCGCACGCACAATAGCGGGCGGAGCGAGGTCAGTGGGGTCGAAGGCGGCGTATTGGGCAGTGTGGCGGGTGCGGTGGCGGCGGGCATCACGACGCCGTTGGATGTGCTGAAGACGAGGATGATGCTGGCGAAAGAGAAGCAGCCGATGCTGAGTATGCTGCGGGAGATCTTGCAGCAGTCTGGACCGAGGGCCTTCTTCGCAGGGATAGGGCCGAGGGTAGGCTGGATAAGTGGTGGAGGTGCAATTTTCTTGGGAACATACCAGTGGGCTAGTAATGTGTTGGGAGGTGTGGAAGAGCTGTGATGAATATGCCGTGTAAGACTAGACGGGCTGTAGATACTAGGGCACAGATAGACCTGGAACTGAACTGAAGGCATCACTTAATTCAATCACGAATCTCGAACATGTTCGAACACTTTGCGTCATGTGTTTTGTATCTCTGCCAGACACATGGCCGTGTCGAGATGCAAATGCTATGTACTTCCCGTGTAATGGCGACGCTATGTACTTCCCGTGTAATGGCGACGCTATGCCGCATACTCTACAAAATTGAAAGAGTAACCATCTACACACAAACACAAAGATCGTTCCCTTGACTCATATAGACCAAGTCCATTACGACTGG
Source organism: Bimuria novae-zelandiae CBS 107.79 (assembly GCA_010015655.1). Taxonomy (NCBI): domain Eukaryota; kingdom Fungi; phylum Ascomycota; class Dothideomycetes; order Pleosporales; family Didymosphaeriaceae; genus Bimuria; species Bimuria novae-zelandiae. The sequence goes on from ML976721.1 coordinate 131,470, forward strand.
CTTTTCCGGGAGAAAACATTTACTTTTGAAATACCGTAGCCTGGGGCCACTTCTTTGCGGCCGCTTCCCGATAGGCGTCAATAACCTTTGCCTCACTCTTCCACTCGCTCAAAAGCTCGAGACCTGCAACAGCTTCTGCTATTGAGGACGAAGAAGCGACCAACTTCTGAAGGTCCGCCTCATTCTGTGACTTGGAGTTGGGATCGAGGATATAACGAACGTTGTACCCACGCCATAGGTGTCTAGGGCTTTGCGGGTGCTTCTTCAAAAATTCCTCGTTGAGGGCTTTGAGGTCGGCATCGGCTGCAGGCGATGTAAAGTCTTTCTTGATGGCCTCGGCAACGGGGCCAGTTAACGGCTCTTTGAGATTGTTGACTAGACTTGTTAGCCGAGCATTCTGGCAGGACATATTGTCTCAGACTTACGATGTCGACGGAAGAGAATGCCATTCTCGTGCACTCCAGGGTCCTCGGCGTCGAGCTCACGTGCGGCGTTTAGACATTTGAGTGTGAGCAACAGCTTGTCTGTAGAGATGGTCAGCCGAACTCTTAGAGCCCGAAATAGGATGGTCGACATACTTCTTCTGAGATACACTTTGAAGCCAATGTTTTGCGCATCGATGTTGCGGGGACTGAGTTCAAGCATCGGTCGGAGGAACCTTAGAGCCGCTTCCAAAGGCTCCTTGGTTTCGAGGAGCTTCTCGCCATTGGGATCCGTGTCCTCTTTCTTGGTCTCGCCGTCCTCATTTTTCGTCGCAGTTGCCTTGGCTTGAGCAGCAGCTCTCTTATCCGCTTCGGCTTTCTTAGCATGCTCTTGCTCCTTTTGTATTTTTTTCATCGCCTTCTTCCGCTCTGAGGGGTCAAGCTTAGCTAAATCGGGCTTGCCATCCTTGGCTAGATCAGGGTTGTCGTGGAGCTTGATGAACAAATCTGTCGCTGACAACGCAGCTCTTGTGAAGAAGGGATGGTTTCGAAGGTGGTCTTCCCACCGGATCATCGCAATGTAAGCCCGAATCTGTCCCTTTCGCAAGGAAAAGCTGTGGAAGTCGAATTGGTCTTCTTGCCAAACCTCAAAGATGTCCGCAATGGCCGTAAATCGCTTCAGTGCGAGTCCGAGCTTGTTCTGTCGTAGATAAGCTTCACCATCTTCTAGCAGATACCACATGCATTGCATGTCATGCAGATCTCCCAAGGGTCCGCCAACAGTCTCGTTTCGTGTGAACTTGCTCATCGTCTCCAGCGCCTTCTCGTTTTCATTGTTGCGTAGCTGGTACTTTGCGCACTTGGTGTTGATGTAGCGGTCCTTCAAATCGTATTCGCGTGCGAAATTGATGAGATCGGCTGCCTTTTCAGTGTTTCCGTAGTGCTTCCAAATCCGCGCCTTCAGCTGATTGTAGTCCACGTTCTTGGGCTCCATCTCAAGCAGGCGATCCACGTATTCCAAAGCTTTATCCAGGTTACGGCTGAGCGCGTAATCGTAGTGCTTAGCGAGAAAAAGAAGCACAGACTTTTCAGATGGGCCAGACGCGTCTCCATTCGGTTTGCCATCTACTGAACCATTCGCAGACTTCTCTTCCGAAGCATACCCAAGCACAAGTTGTTCGATGATAGCCTTCTTCTCGGGATCGGCATAAAGAGCTTTTACGTTTGCATGGGTCGAAGGAACGCCTTTGGTGAGCTTCTGACGTAGGTATTCGTCGGCCGCTGTCTTGAAAGCATCTCCTACCACACTGTTAGCTGCCGTAATCTCGCTACTACAAACGGTCTTACCCTTGAGGAAGTCGAGCGGTATCCGTCTCGCGGCATCGTTTCTCTTGTTTCGGTCGGCGTAGGTCTTGTACAGCTTGGTTAACTTGTCGATCGATGTGCTGTCCGACCTATCAAGCTTGAGCGCCTTCTCAAGCCCATCAAAATATGGCCTGTATTCGCTGTTTCGGTCCAAAAGGGTCGTATACACCTTGGCAGCCTCGTCATGCCTCTCCAGCTGCAGCAAGTACTTCGCCTTTAGCTCTAGTACGGCCGTGCGGTCCAGATTATTCTTAATAATCGTATCCAGATGCGTCAGCGCCCGCTCGACATCCCCAGACTCTGCTATTATGGTGTTTTTGTAGAGGACGGCTTCCGAATGTTCGAGGTCAGTTTTAGGAGGCGTCTGACCCAGTGTGTCCTCATACGTAGTCAAAATGCGCTCCGCTTCCTTGTAGTTTCCGTTGAGGTGGTACGCTATCGCCAAGCCCGTCCAGTTCTGCCTCAATTGAGATCGGTCGCTCAGCATCTTCTGCCTGCTCTCGATGTAGCCTTCGTAGTCGCGAATCTGGGCCTGGAGGTGGGCGAGGTCGCGGAGGATGTTTTGCGATTCGGGAGCTAGTCGGAGTGCCATCTTATATGCCTTGATCGCCTCCTCGTAGTTCTTGAGCGACCGCCATAGCAGACCATAGACATGCCAGCAAATGTTCGATTTCATGTCGTTCTTGAGCGCGACCTTTCCAAGCGCGAATGCTTCCTCGCCGTGGCCTTGTGAATTGAGAATGAGGGCCTTCATTGCCTGTGTGTCGCCATGGTTGGGTATCTTCTTGAGAATTTGGTCCGCGGCTTTCACGCCTGTCGCACATTAGCATTGCCATATCATGTACCTTTCGCAACGTACCCTTCTTATACTGCTTGGCTTCGTAGTTCTTAACCAGCTGACGAAACAGCGAGGCCTCCTTGGACGGCAGTGGCTGTGGCATCGTAGCGGTTGTATTGCAGGCCGACGGTGGGATGGTGCGAGCGTGCGCTACACAACAACGCTCGAATTGAAGGTACCGGCGGAGATGAAACCCTGGCAGTGAGGTTATCAGCGAGATAATGATGGTAGTCTATGAATGCAAAAGCATCTCGAGCCGGGAGACGGCAACTAAAGGCTGCGCAAGTGGTGTGCCGTGGTCGGAGCGCTCTTGTCGTGAAATGGTGGGGAGCTCCTCCGAATTTCAGAATGCGGGTCACACAACACCCACCGAATTAGCGCCTGGGAGCACGTGCGCCTGCCTTGCCCGCGGGCAAAGTATCCGTATATGCGAGCCCGTTCTCTCTCCAGATACAGATCGAGGTGGCTCATGCGGGGTGATCCACCAACACTTTTTGGGCGAAAATCTTCCCTCGTGGCTTAGTTATTGTCCTGTTAAGGCGTACGTTGCACCCATTCTGTCGCGTCAAGGTAGCAGTACCTAGGTAGGCTGTATACGTATAGTGTATAGCCAGCTTTCAGCTTTATGTGAGAGCTGTTGTTGATTACATTCGGCATATCAAACACCGTCGAATAGCTTTTGGCCTCAACAGGATCCGAACGCATCTAACATTATAATGCATACAACAAGAAACAACGCGTCAAGTCAGGAACAAGCCCATCCTAGAACCGCAAGACGAAAAATCGCAGCAGCTTCGGCTTTAGACAGTACAATACAGTTCAGTCAAACATAAAACATGTACATCAAGATGTGTAGGCCACTCTCAGCCTCACGAACCCCGGCCAGAGCGCCTTCTTCCGTTCACTGCTTCGGCAACTTCCGAATTTGCCTGTGTTGCCTTCCCTGCAGGAGCCTTCTTTCGTGAGACCGTTTTTGTTGACGTTTTCTGCTTCTTCGCCTTTGGCGCTTCCTCCTCACTCTCGTCGTTGTTCCTGTCCTCATCCTCATCCTTGACTTGCTCAACATCCTTCTTGTTGCCTCGCTTCTTGCTTACTGGGAGCTTCTCCTCCGACTCATCCTCATCTTTCACAGGCTCTTCCGCCGCCTTACGCCCTCTTCCTCGCTTGGTGCTCACGGGCAGCTTCTCCTCCGACTCATCATCGTCTTCCTCCTCTTTTGTGGCTTTGCTCTTCCGCTTGGTCGCCTTCTTCGGCTTGGGCTCTTCCTCATCATCTTCAACCCCATTAGCAGCGTCCGACACATCCCCAGCTACATCGCCTGTCTTCTTCTGCACGCTAGGGACAATCGCCGACGTCCGTCCACCGACTTTCAAAAACGTAATCTTCTCCCCGTTAGGCAGCTTTCCTCCGTCCTTCTTGCCTTTGCCCCATCGGTGCTTCATCAACCAATCCTTGGGGAATCTATCCGAGTCTGCAAGCGTCTCCACTGCTGTATCACAGACGTACATCATGGCGTCATGGAGCTGCTTGACCTGTTTCTCGCTGAAAGTGTTGCTGTACTGCTCAGGATGCAACTTGGCCTGGTACATGATTTCATCACTAGTTCAGATGAGCGTGACTCTACTCGAAGGGACAGCGACTTACCCGACCCAATTGCCTATCCCGCTAATGTTCGCTTGATCCAAAAGTAGGGCTTTCACGGGGACTCTCTTGCTCTTGAGCTTGTTCGACAGCCACTCGACAGTCAGGATGTCCTTGTCAATTACAGGATCAGGTCCATTCCCTTTCAATGGAGTTGTCTGCCGCATGTCTCCCGCTTTCACGTCAAGCAGTCGGATCCTCGCCAAGCGCCGCGCGTCGACGAAAGAAATCTTGCACTCAGGCTCGCCCTCCAGCTCCAATATAAACTTCCAGTACTTGGGCGGCCATTCCGGTTCTTGTACCTTTTCGGGGCGGTAGTACGCAGTGTCATCATTGCTGAACTTCATCCATCCAGACATCCCCAGATGCATAAGAGGGTGTGGTGGCGAATCCATCTCGAGCCAGAAGTACTTGCCCTGCTGCTTCGCGTCGATGATCTTCTTGCCATTCATAGCCTTCTCGAACGCTGATGCTGAAGTGCCGACTTTACCATAGATGATCGTGTCTTCTTGTGTTTGGACTGCTTTGATGACTCTTCCTGCCGCATATTTTCTGAGATAATGCACTACGCGTGCGACTTCCGCGATCTGTATGATGTCAATCGTGACTGCTTTGAAGCCCTGGAGGCACGTCGCGTTACCTCAGGCATGATGTGCTGTGGCGCGCGAGTCCCTCGGCGGTGAAAACTCTGGACTCAATATGTACGCGCTGCTCCTGTATGATTAGGTTTGGAGGTTGGTAATCGACACGGCTGATGATGCGAAGACGCGGGCGTCCAAGCTTCTTCCCGCGCGACGCGAGAACACGAAATCACGCGACTGCCCGGGCTCCGCGCCACACTATTGGCTACAATGGAGCTTCTTCATCCCGTCCGCTCATCTCGTCTTACATCATCTCTCCCACTGCAAATGTGCGTGTCCTCCCACATCCTTAGTACGTCGCGGTAGACGCTGCGTACAGGCTATACCTTCCAACTATGTACTTCCCCGGCGAATCCCCGCAATCGCTGAACTCCGACCTCAGGACTCGGAGCTAGAAAGCAGTCTTGATACGAGCTATTACATGATTGACATAATGCGCCCTCAGTGCCCCTCTTTGAAGACGCAAACCTTGCAGTGGCTCTGCTTCTAAACTACTCCTGCTTTTCCATTCGTTTCGACTTCGAAATGTGGCTTCCATCATCTGCTGTTTCTCTGCTCGTCGCAGTTGCGATCGGCCACTCGACGCATCACGTAGAGCATAACTTCTCTCAAGAGCGCCTAGACGAGCTCGAGAAGAAATGGGGCTTTGATGTGAGTCCACGAACTATATAGCCCATGATAGCTTCTGACATCAATTGAGTAGTGGGGATTTTCAGGCGTCTCGACTTTTGCACATCTGCCGCACACACGGTGCTTAACCCACCCCGATACTGCCTTCGATATCGGCATCATTGGCGCTCCGTTTGACACAGCTGTCTCCTACAGACCAGGTGCACGATTCGGCCCTCGGGCTATTCGCGCTGGTTCCTCACGCCAGACTTCCTTTCGCGGCTTCAATCCACGGGCGAATCTCAATCCATATACGTCATGGGCCAAAATTGTCGATTGCGGCGACATCCCGGTCACGCCGTTCGACAGCGCACTGGCGCTGAGACAGATGAGCGAAGATTTCCAAGAGCTGGGGACCAGGGCACCGTCTGAGAAATCAAAAGCAAGCGGATCGACCTACCTACACAAGCCGAAACTCCTTACATTTGGTAGAGATCACAGCATTGCACTTCCAGCTTTGAGAGCTCTGAAAGAGGCGTATGGAAAGCCCGTTGCAGTGGTTCACTTCGACGCATATCTGGATACCTGGAATCCTGCGAAGTACCCATCGACATGGCTTGATCCGGATGACGAGAGCCCACAATCTTTCTTCAACCATGGCAGCATGTTCTGGCTTGCTGCGACTGAAGGCCTTATTGCCAATGGATCATCGGTCCATGCCGGCCTACGAACGCGCCTTTCCGGCGATGACACTGCAGACTACGAGGACGACTCTCAACAAGGGTGGATCCGCATTGCTACCGACGACGTTGATGAGATTGGCGTGAAAGGTATCATTCAGGCTATCATGGACCGCGTAGGCACAGAGACGCCCGTGTATCTTAGTACCGATATCGACGTGATCGACCCGGGTATGGCCCCTGGTACCGGAACGCCCGAGCCAGGAGGCTGGACTACCAGGGAGCTCATCCGCATCCTCAGAGTCATTGAAGACATGAACGTTATAGGGGCCGATATAGTGGAGGTTAGTCCAGCATACGACGGCTCTGCCGAAACTACGGGGTTAGCAGCCGCCCAAGTGGCATATGAGCATTGTAAGGAAAGGGTTGATCGAGCAAGCGAAGACGGGCGAAAAACCTAGTGTAAGAGACGAGTTGTAAATGTTCACAGGAAGACGAGACTGGGGAGGTCAACGGGTTGGTGGTTTTGTATGGACACCTACGCAACGCCAAGACATTTCGCACCTACGTTATGATTGAGCATCGACATCAAGTAGGAGAACCTTTTGACAACTATCACCGAATATCAATTCTGAACGCCACTTGATCCTGTTTTCCTCTCTGGTCGCATACTCAAATTGCAGAAGAAGAAGAAGTGGGGTCGTGCAGGGCGACATCCGTAGAGAAGCGGGACCACGCCCTGTCTCATTCCTCAGCACAAAGACAAAAACCACCGCTCATCCACACAACATCTCCCACATCTTCGAAATTACCATCAAAACCATGGAACAATTCGCACCCCATCCCAACTCCCGCTTTGAGGGCTTCTACTCGAAATTCGACCTCCCCTCTGGCGCCCACATCGCCCTCGTAATCTGCACCGTCCCCAACGCCACCCAGCTACCTCCACACATGGTATCCTTCACTTATTATCCTCGGAGTGGTTCCCCAATCTTCCAGCGCGAGCACTGGGTCTCCAACATCTCCCGCACCACCACGGGGCCCGACCACGCATTCGAGCTCAAGACCGAGCTCGGAAGCATGCGCGTCGCCGCAGACAGCAGCACAAAATACGACCTTTCCACCCCCGACTGGAGCCTCCAAGCCACCACGCTCTCACGCACAAGCTGGTATCCCGGGCTTGGGACGAAAGAAACGCCAGAAGGCTTGCTCGTGCACCTCCCCCTCCCTCTCCACTGGCACGTCCACACGCTCTCCTCACCCACATCCTTCACTCTCGCCATTCCCTCCTTATCCCTCCCGGAACAAGACACCTCCGGCACCGCACACGTCCACCAAGAGAAAAAATGGGCCTCCTCCTTCCCCGCCGCACATGTGTGGGTCCAAGCGCGCAACAACACCGGCCACACCGGTATATGTCTCGCCGGCGGCAAGATCCTGGGCATGCACGCGTTCCTGCTTGGCTACCGGTCGCCCTCTCTTAATCTAGACTTTCTCCCGCCGTTCGCGCTTGCGCTGCCGTTCGGTATCGCGCCGTTTATGAGCTGCACGGTTGACTACCACGCGCGCATGTTCACACTCTGCATTAGTAATTTTTTCTACAAGCTCGAGGTGAAAGCGCTGGCGCCGAGGGAGGGCGGCTGGTTCGACCTCGGGAGCCCGTTTTCGGAGGGGCACCGGCGGAATTTCTGCACTGAGAGCTTTTTGGCGGGGGTCGATATTGTGGTGTGGGAGAGGAGGCGGTGGTGGAGTTGGACGTGGACGGAGATTAGGAGGGAGAGGTTTGAGGGTGCGAGTGTGGAGTTTGCGGGAGAGTATTTTCCGGGTAGGGGGAAGAAAGGTGAGTGAGGTTGAAGGGTGTAGGGATGGGAATCCAATAGGGAGATATAGACCTCGGACGAGGCCTATGACACTCTAAGAGGCAAGAAAGGAGAAAGCTGGCGTTTGCCAGTGGACACCGGCCTGTGCTTCAAAGAGCGCACGAAGACGCTTTCGCAAACCAGAATCCGTAGGAGCGGGCGAGTAGCATATGAGCGCAGTTGGTCGGCGCCCTGCCTGATCAGCATTGACACAGTACGACCCAACTTCACGCGACGCCGTAGAAAGGGGATCGACAGAAGGACACGGGAAAGGCAGAATGTTGTTGTTGAGATGGAGTGGAAGCCCACCCTCGCAGTGTTTTCATTTCATTTCAAGTGCCTCCAACGGGGCTCATAATTGTCATCCCGTCTCATGTCAATCCTTCCCAACCGTCATAACTCGTGAGACCTGCCCTCATAAATCCAGAATAGTCCAATGTAGACGACGTCTACAACTTCTGCATAGCAACAATGTCGGTGGACTGGACATAGTCCTCGAACTCCTCGATCTGCTGCTGCAGCTCGTCCAGGGAGACCTTCTCATCCTCGACAACCAAGTTGATCTGCAGCTTCTTGATACCGAAGCCGACAGCAACGAATTGGTTGGCACCCCAGACAAGGCCGTCCTTCTCGATAGAGAGGACGCTGGACTTCAAGGCCTCGAGGTCAGTCTCGTCATCTGCAATTCATTAGCACGCGCATTTTTGTGGACCCTGGATGAAACTTACCCCATGGCTTCACGTCCAGGGTGACGATCGACTTGGCGGCAGGCTTGACCTTGCCGGCCTTCTTCTTGTTGTACTCGGCCAGACGCTCGGCCTTGAGCTTCTCAGCCTCCTCGTCAACCTCGTCGTCGCTGCCGAACAGGTCGACGTCGTCATCGTCCTCCTCCTCAGCGGCGGGAGCCTTGGCAGGGTTGACGGGGAGCTCGCTCTGCTCGGGGCCGTAGGCGGTGTGGTCCTTGGTTGGATCACCAGGGAGCGAGGAGAACTCCGACTCCCAGGTGAGGATGTGGTTGTACCAGCGCCATGCGTAGGGGTACTTCTCAGGCGCAGGAGCCGTCTTCAGCTGCTGGAAGACCTTGACGTCGGCCTGCGAGGGGGTGTAGCTATGGTATCGTCAGTCACTGCTCCCTGACTGGTAGCCTGGCAAATGCGGAAGGAGCGATGGCAGTCAGAAATGCGACAAGCGCGAGGGTTTTGTATTCAGATAGCGGGGTCTTAAGCCGCCTCATTAACACGGACCAATTGTTTTCATCACAGAGTCGAAAAGGGTACAGGAAACAAGCAGGACGAGAGCATGCGTAGACGGCGGGGCACTTACCCAACGATGTAGCTGCGTGTTTTGACCCAGTTGTTGAGGATGGTGAGGCCGGCGTCCGAAACCAAATCACTGAAACCCATGATTGCGAATGTTCGTAGGAGAGATTGAAGCCGAAAAGATTGGACGCGGAGGGGATGCAGAGACGGAGGGATGGTAAATTGGGGGTGTTCAAAAATTCTGCGGACTCATTGCCCGCCCCACGGCCAGAGCGAGCCAAGGCCGCTAAGAGCACGGCCGACATGGTGCGCCCGGTGCCGCTCGAGCTCCATCTGGAGCTGCAACATATACAGTGTAGGGAGGACGTTGTCGAGATTTTGGAATCAAATGTTCATATATCGTTGTCGTCTACTCAGTGTAGTTTTGAGATCATCTGGAAGCTCGCTAGTAGCAGACCACGATCGTAGAGTGAGCAACTTCACGCGACGCTCCTGCCAGGGTGACCTCGGAGCTGGTGGAAAGCCCTCGAATGATCGCGCATTGCCTGTCCCCAGTGTCATAGCGTCATTTGATGAAGATATAACGATGACCACTCCTAGAATCTATCTCGACTCTGCTGATACCCGTTGGCATTATTGTTGACACGCAAAATGCTAACCAGATCACGAACCGCTACGAGGCGCATCCCGCGAGCGCTCCCCCGACAACCACAACCTCGAATTACGCCCGTTCAAACTCCCTTCCTACGCGCAAGCCAGACCCAGTCCACTCGCATCGCCATATCAACTACTACGGTTCGCAGCTATGCGAGCGGACGACCACATCCACCAGGTGGTACGCATCGCATGAACTTGGGTGGCGAACCCGAGAAGGCTGCGCTTGAGGAATACGGCGTCGATCTGACTGCGCGAGCCAAAGATGGAAAACTAGATCCTGTCATCGGCAGAGATGGCGAAATCCACAGAGCCATACAGATACTGGCGCGGAGAACGAAGAACAACCCGGTCTTGATTGGCGCCGCGGGCACTGGCAAGACTGCCATTGCGGAAGCACTTGCCCAACGTATTGTGCAAGGGGACGTCCCAGAGTCGATCAAGGAGAAGCGCGTCGTTTCACTCGACCTGGGCCAGCTCATTGCCGGTGCCAAATTCCGGGGCGACTTTGAGGAGCGCTTGAAGAAGGTCTTGAAGGAAGTGGAAGACGCCAAAGGAGGCGTTATTCTTTTCATCGACGAGCTACATACGCTGCTAGGCTTGGGCAAAGCGGAAGGCAGCATCGACGCGAGCAACCTTCTGAAACCGGCACTATCCCGCGGTATCCTTCAGTGCTTCGGTGCTACAACACTGAACGAGTACAGGCAGATCGAGAAGGATGTGGCATTAGCGCGTCGGTTCCAGCCCATTGTCGTTTCTGAGCCGAGCGTCCCTGATACAATTAGCATCCTGCGAGGAATCAAAGAGCGGTACGAGACACACCATGGTGTTCGGATCACTGATGGCGCGCTTGTCGCTGCGGCTACATACAGCAACCGCTACATCACCGACCGCTTCCTTCCCGATAAAGCCATCGATCTCGTCGACGAGGCTGCTAGCGCTTTACGCCTACAGCAAGAGAGCAAGCCAGATCCCATACAGCAGCTCGACCGCCAGATAATGACCATTCAAATTGAGCTTGAGTCGCTACGCAAGGAGACGGACGTCGCGAGCAAGGAACGACGCGAACGCCTGGAGGAAACCTTGAAGAAGAAACAAGACGAAGTCAAGGTTCTCATGGACAAGTGGGAACAAGAGCGTGGTGAGCTGCAGAAGATCAAGTACAGTCAAGAGGCGCTAGAGAAGGCGAAGTTTGAGCTGGAGTTGGCGCAACGCGAAGGCAACTTCGCCAAAGCCAGCGAGCTCCGATATTCAAAGATCCCAGAGCTGGAGCAGCAGCTGCCGAAAGAAGAAGAAGCTAGAGCCGGGAAGAGCCCTGACTCTTTGCTACACGACTCTGTCACCGCCGATGACATTGCCTCTGTCGTTTCTCGGACCACCGGGATCCCCGTCTCCAAGCTCATGCGTGGGGAGAGCGAAAAATTAATTCGCATGGAGGATGCTCTACGCGCGCATGTGCGGGGACAGGATGAGGCTCTTACCGCTGTCGCCAATGCCATCCGAATGCAAAGAGCTGGGTTGTCAGGCGACAACCGCCCTATCGCATCTTTCATGATGCTCGGTCCGACTGGTGTTGGTAAAACTGAAGTCTGCAAGCGACTGGCCGAATTCCTCTTCTCGACACAGCAAGCCGTAATTCGATTCGACATGAGCGAGTTTTCAGAGAAACACACAGTCTCCCGCTTAATTGGCTCACCCGCTGGCTACGTCGGTTACGAGGACGCAGGGCAGCTTACTGAAGCAGTAAGACGAAAACCCTACGCCGTCCTACTCTTTGATGAATGGGAGAAGGCACACAAGGACATATCGACGCTGCTGCTTCAGGTCCTTGATGAGGGGTTCCTGACCGATGCCCAAGGTCACAAGGTCGACTTCCGGAACACGATTATTGTGCTGACATCGAACCTCGGAGCCGAGATCATTGTCGACGACAACGCACTCAACCAGACTAGCGACTCCGGTGAAATCTCATCTGGCGTTCGCAATGCAGTCATGGACGTGGTATCTGCGTCGTACCCGCCTGAATTCCTGAACCGGATCGATGAATTCATACTCTTCCGTCGACTGTCGCGTGAGGCCTTGAGGGATATCGTTGACATCCGATTAAAGGAGCTGCAGGAACGTCTGGACGAGCGTCGCATCACCTTGAATGTACCGGACGAGGCGAAGCAATGGCTCTGCGATCGCGGCTACGATCCACGATTCGGTGCACGGCCACTCAATCGACTGATCTCGAAGCAGATTGGCAACGGACTTGCCGATCAAATCATAAGAGGGGAACTGAAGACTGGTGACACGGCTACCGTGTCGATCAGGGAAGATGGAAGCGGACTTATTGTTGGAAACTCTGCATAATTTCTTTCGATTCTCAAAATCTGGACAGTGGATCCTACCCTGCTAATGTGTAAATGACTGTATTATACGGCGTGTGTAATTTTCACCGCTCACTGTAAATAGGTACCCTGGCGAGCGCCTGTATTTAAGCCTCCATGCAAACTTTCTTCGCCTTCAAGCGAACAACCTCACTGACAGTTGAAAGTGTCTATCTCCTTCCTTTGTAGTGCATCATGCTTGCTGTTGCAGTACGCGTGGACTGTATTGGACGCGCTTGATAAGGGGCAGGCACGCGTCTCATCGTTCCTTCCTCACATTGCCACTTTACATGTCAATCAGCTCTTAACACTAACATGTGAGTGCCGTCCCGGGCGCCATACTCAATCTTTCTGCACTCTTCACCACTACGATGCCTGTGCCTAATTTCAAGCTCCCGCTTCGCAGCAAAGGCCGCCGTGGAAGAGGAGCTACCTCTGCACACAGCCAGAGCAGCAGCCGGCGAACCTCAGTATCCGCGCCTTCCAATCGGGTGCCCTCGTCACGCTCATCGACCAGCAGCTCGAGGGTCGCTCGCCCTTCGCGACGGGTGCGCGTGTTCACGACGCCACAGCCAAGCAATGAGGCATCGCAATTGCCCCCTAGTGGTCTTTCGCGGGAGGAAGAGCGCCTGGACTCGGGGCTTGATGACGATACTTTGAATGAGATCGTCATGGCGGTTGACTTGGGACAAAAGGGTAAGGTGGGATGTTGCTATTACGTAGCAAGGGAGGAGAAAATGTATTTCATGGAGGACATGGACCTGGGTGGTGTGGACGTTGTGGATGCGTGTGAGTATTTCGACCCAATGGTAACTTCCGTGGCTTACTTCGGCATAGTGAGAGTCTACGTTGATCCGACAGTCGTGCTTGTCTCGACTAGGATAGACGATGCTGTTATTGAGACTCTTGAAAGTCTGGCAGAAGACCGATTTTCGCTCCCTTTCCTCTTGGAAGTGCGCCCACCCGGGGAGTTCTCCTATGACGCAGCAAAGGGCAAGCTTGCATCTTTACATTTCGAAGATAACGACGTGCCGCAGGTTAAATTTGTGGTTCCTGGAGACTTGAATCTGCTCGGAGAAGAGAGCTTGGAGAACGCTTCAGGTCAACAGGGCAGACTCCTTCGTCTCGCTGGACTGATTGACCTGGACAGTCGGCTAACGGTATGCCACTTATCTCTGTGTACATATGCTCTCCCTGTGCTAATATCAGTCAGGTCGGTTGTGCTGGGGCACTACTGTCCTATTTACAGAGGAGACGTGCTGCTGCTTATCTCCCAGGAGACCATGCTGCGCATGAGATGTTCCGCACCTCGTCGCTCATAATGTTTAGTCTCCACGACACCATGTGAGGAGTATCCCATTCATTTTTACAAGCAGTGCTAACAGTGACAGGTTCATCAATCACGATACTCTACGTTCGCTTCAGATCATGGAGTACGAGTCGCATCCCAATACACACAATCAAGGCCCGACGAAGTCGTCGTCAGGGTCGAAGGAAGGTCTTTCCGTATTTGGTTTGTTTCACCACCTAGCTCGCACTCCACAAGGAAAGCACCTGCTACGGCAGTGTTTTCTTCGGCCTAGCATGAATCTAGACCTTATTCATGAACGACTGGATACCATCAATACCTTCCTCCGGCCAGAGAACTCGGCCCCATTTGAGGCCATAATAAGCAGTTTGAAGTGCAGTGGCAACATGCGGACAACTTTAATCAATATGCGGAAGGGAACGATTGCCGGGGCTGCGAAGAACGGAAAGAGTACTTCGAGCACTCTCTGGATGAGCATTCGCCGCTTCGCCTTCCACGCGCTGAAGATCAAAGAGATGTTTCACGAAGTGATAGGTGGTGAGCACCTAGCTATCAGGGCCAAAGTATTCGAGATATTTGAAGGATATCACCTTGCCCAAGTCGGTCGAAAGATCAGTGACACAGTAGACTTCGATAAGTCTGCTGAAGAATGTCGCACTGTCATACTGGAAGGCGTAGATGAGGAGCTCGACAACATGAAACAAACCTTTACTGGCCTGGACGATTTACTCGGAACCGTCGCACGTAGCGTGTCACAGAATATTTCAGCAACCTATCAAGGCTCCTTGAATGTCCTGTACTTTCCGCAAATCGGCTTTCTCATCACGGTGCCGCTCGACCCCACCACAGGAGAAGCAGTGTACGAGGGCAGCTTTGACAATCCGTGGGAAAGAATGTTTTCCACCGAAGATCAAGTATATTTCAAGAACAGCCAGATGCGAGAGATGGACGGTCACTTTGGGGATCTGTACGGCATCATCAGCGATCGAGAAATCGAGATCAGTCACGAGCTTGCCCAGTACGTGCTTGAATACGAGGAGCTATTAACGACTGCGTCGGACGTTTGTGGTGAGCTCGACAGCATTCTTGCTCTGGCACAGGGAGCCCGGTTGTACAATCTATGCCGTCCGAAAGTCTCCAATGACAACATTATCCGAGTCAAAGGTGGCCGACACATACTACAAGAACTTAGCGTCGCTTCCTTTGTCCCCAATGATACTATGCTTGTTGGAGGTTCTGGTATGGATCAAGAAACCGAGACGAATATCCCAAACAGCTCCCCTGGCCGTCACGCCTATGCTCACAAAACTGGACCCAGCACACTGATTCTTACCGGTCCAAATTACTCAGGCAAGAGTGTCTATTTGAAGCAGGCTGCTTTGATAGTATACATGGCTCACATTGGCAGCTACGTCCCAGCAGAAAGCGCGAAGATCGGTCTGACAGACAAAATATTGTCACGGGTCACCACTCGCGAAACAGCATCCCGAATCCAAAGCGCGTTCATGATCGATCTTCAGCAGATCTCTCAAGCCCTCAGCTTAGCTACGCCAAGGAGTTTGTTGATCATTGACGAGTTCGGAAAAGGTACTGACTCCAGTGATGGTGCAGGCTTGGCTTGTGCTGTGTTCACTTACCTTCTCAGCCTGGGTCGAAGCAGTCCTAAAGTCATCGGAGCTACGCACTTTCATGGTAAGTTACAGAAGAGATCGCAATCGCCCCTAAAGCTAATGTTATTTGTATCCAGAGATCTTTGAGAATGGACTGCTCAAAGCAAGTCCTGCGCTTGCGTTGGGACACATGGAAGTGAAGATCGACGAACAAGCCTCAGAACTATATGATCAGATTACTTACCTCTACAAGTAAGTTTCACTGCAATAACCCGCTTATCCGGTACAGTGGGTGACTTCGCTGAGGACAAAACAACAGCCAATTGGATTCCAATTTGCTATGGCGCTCATGACTGACATTTCTTAGTTTCCGTGAAGGTCGAAGCAACTCAAGCTTTGGTACCTGGTACGACTGACTCGTAATATTCAGTGGAGTCCATTGCTTATATTTTCCAGCTGTGCAGCCATGAACGGCGTACCGAAAGAGACCATCCAGCGTGCAGACGACCTGATCACAATGGTCATCAAGGGGAAAGACCTCATCGCTGCCTGCTCGGTCATGCCCCAATCCGAGGCTCTTGAGCTAGCAGAAGCAGTAGGTCGTACACAATGACTGCAAACTACTCTAATACAGTAATAGGAGCAAATCGCCAGAGATTTCTTGGAGGCAGATGTCTTTGAAGATCCAAAGGGAGTATTGAGCGATATACTTACCGTATCTGCCACAACCGAATCTCGATCGTAGGTTATCGCTGCGCGGGATAAAACTGTCAGTACCACATCCAGAATGCCATATGGAGCACCTAGGCGAGCCTTATCCCGGACCGGTCACACGACAGGAAGCGAGCTCAGGACTGTCATGGTATGAGCGTAGAGCAATTGTCTCACGTCCACTTACAGTACGAAATCCGGTGTAGCTTATCCTGTACGGCCCGTTCTACCGCTGAACACCATGAAGCTGTAAAGAATCCTTACCGGTTATTTGATGGCGAGTATTTACATTAGAGAAAAGCACTGTCGGTTGCTCTTTCCTTGCTATCATCGTGAGAGCAGCGTTTCTTGATTACCCGTGGTGGTGTCGTGGGCCGGCGGGCCGCATCTCGGGCTGCGAACTTCACTTCCGAATCGCGAACACAAAAAATACTATCAAAAAGCGATCGAATTGACTATATGAATGGTAGCATGTCCCAGGTGCAGTTTGGCTTGCAAACGTGGCACTATCACTCTGTCCGAGCGTTGATCGAGACCGCTGAAATTTAAAGATAGCAACGGCAGATCGTCTTTCCCCACCTACCACCACAGATGCACGCCACCACCACCAGCCCTCCTGAGGAAGCTTATTTCGGCCTCTGTGCCGTTCTCGGAAGCCTCCCACTCGCTCGTATTTACCCTCTCGTGCAACAATCCCACCCGTTGTGCCTCTGTATCATCATAACACTCCACGTGGGGGTGAGGTCTACCCAGTGTCGGTCTAGGATCCATACATACACCCCCACTGCCCCAGCTCCCTACCCCCAGCCTGGTAATGAATTCTACCTCTCAGAAACATAAGCTGTTGCAACGACCAGATATTGGGTTCAGCTCCTCCAGATCAGCAAGTACGAAGTCATCACTTTCTTCACCTTAGTGCGTCAAACAAGAGCGACATCGCCCGGGGATTATTGGTAGATTGCACCACATTGACAGGTTGACAGGCTCACCGCTCATGCGCGAGCAGCCCTGTAAGCTGGGCGCCTACTCCGGGCGCAGTACCCGGGTCCCATCGGTCGGTCTTTGAATCGGCGAGCGAAAGAGACGGACGAGCGCCAGCCAGGCGAGCGGAACGATGCGGCTCAACTACTAGCGTTCCCCAGAGCAACTTGACCCACATAGGATATCATCGTGCGTTGGTGTAGGCTGCCACGATGTAGCTTACGGGTAGGGCTACTGGTGGCCCACCTGGGTGTGAGGGCTGCACAACGGGCTTGGGCAGGCGCCGCTCCAATCGCTTTTGTTCAAAGCGCTCTTGCTGTGGGCTACACCAACCCTCCCAGATCTCAAAAGTTGGTATGTCTTTCCAGTATCCAGTAAAGGAAGTTCTGACGAAGATTGAGGCCGGCTCGGGATCTGATCCCGCAGAGCCGCACATTAGCATCAGTGCAGGACCTCGACCGGCCACAAATCCTGCCTCACATGAAAGGCTACTGCACAAATTGTAGCGGCAGCAGCGGTTATGATGGCAAAGTACTCGGTCCGTCTTTCTTGCGAGGACACAAGAGCAAAGGAACTGGACATCCTTCGATATCGGACGAAGCCAGGGCAAGAAAAGCTACCGGGCAGCAGGACAACATCAGATCGCTTGGTCAACGAAGCGCTAAGAAGTCAGAAATCCTCATGTAGCAGCGCATTGAACACAGCAGAAAGAGCGCGAACTAGCTGTGTCCGCGTTGTGGGCCATGGCTGTTGTGGTTTGGCTCCAGGCGAGTTAGCCGCCGGTTCGCATCCGCTCGGAAACCGAACAGCAGCAGCCGCTGCATAGCGTTTATAGTAAACGAGAGAGTGGCCCAGAACATGCCAACGGCTGCAGTGGAATTGGAATCAAGTTTTCTATCTCGATCGCCCAAGAATCCCATCCGACTTTGGTCGGGCTTTGGTTCCGCTGGTGATGATTTTTGGTGGCCGCCGCATTCGGCCCGTTATCGGTGTTTTGCAAAAGACCGTCCCGACCCACCTGCCTAGCAAATCAGAGAATAGATTATTGATTTCCCTTTTGTCTCCTCAACTACTTTATTGAAATTTCTAGAAACTTTATATAGTATAGAGGTAGCCTGATTCTATATTCTACTAAGTTTACAAAGTTTATTATGAAGGAATTGTGAAGGTATATAGCTTTAAGACAAGGTAAGGCTCGCTATACTAGAATCTACTTAGTCGTGCCTATATATACGCAGAAAGTGGGTCGGGACGGTCTTTTGCAAAGCGTTATCCCATGCACCGTCAATATGTGCCGCATACGGACCACCTCTTAATAGCTAATTAAATAATTAATTACTAAAACACTAAGACGTGTATTATAATATTAGTAATTATTAATTACTAACTAAAATATAACTTTTTTAAAATCTTTAGCGGATGCAAACATGCTAAAAGCTATAAAACTATTAAGTAATAATACTAGCTTTATAAAATATATAAAGTACTTAAAAAAGTTAGTATTTTACTTAACTTATTACGTAAGCTACTGCCTACCTAGTAATTACTTAAAATTAATAATTTACGTACTTTTAAAAAACTCTCTTACTTAAAAATATAAATATTAATTTTCTTATTATTATATTTAATTTATTTTTAGCGCTATTATCTTTAATTAAATTATATACTATATAAATTAGCATGCTAAGAAGCTCCGTGATAAGTAACTTAAGTTCTTAATAGTTAGCTTTTAACGCTAAAAACCTACCTCGCTAGCTAAGCTATATATCAACTTTGCGATTATTATCTATATAGGTCTACACTAAGAGTCCTTACTAAAGCAGTACTAGGTAAGACTTTACGGCGTGGTGCCTACGCATAAGCTTAATTATTACATGTTAAAAACGTGCTAGGAGTAGTTAGATTAATACTTATATTATATAAAAGTTAGGTAAAACTTTAAGTTACTTTTTAATTATATTTATAATCTTTTAAAGGTGCTTTATAAGCGTGTACTTAAATACTAAAAGCCTAATAAGTACATTTACGTTAATAAAATAATTATTAGATTTATAGGCTACGCGGCTAAGGTTATAATAATTAAAATAAAACTTATACTATAGGGCTTTAAAATATAGTGTTTAGTAAGTAATAAAGTAATACTAAATTAGTTATTTTATATTAAAGGTGCTAACTAAGGACTTATTAACTTATTAACGTTTATTGTCCAAATGGTAGTAGTCACGTAGACCGGATGCACACGGATCTCTGTGCGTAAGATCCGGAAGGGTACGGATCTCCGTGCACAGAGACTAGGAATATATTAACCCTTTCCTTCGTACAATAGACAGGGAGAAGCAATCAACACCAGTTACCCCCCCCCCCCCCGTACGATGTTTACACCGTGCAAACCTTTCTGCCTCGTACGCAATTGCTAGCAGAGAGTCCATTCAACATTTATAGACGCTAAGGCGACTATTTTTACTTTTATAAATTAGTCTTTATTACTTTTATACTCGCTAAGGACGCTACTAGCTATTATCTATTTTTACTAAATTTTAATATTATATAAGATAATAATTTCTTTAACACTATCTTTATACTTAAATATTTAAAATTTAAAGGCGTAGGCTACGTAGGGACTATTAAAACAATAAAAATAGTAATTAAAAAAATTTAAAGTAATAGTAGAAGTAAAGTTAAAAGCAAAATTATTTACTATTATAAGACGCACGCGCTAAAAGTTAATAAAAAAGTACTTTAACTATAATTTTTTAAAGCTTAAGACGTAGTTTACGCATAAGATAAAGTAAATAGATATATATTAAACACTATTAAAGAGTTAGCAAGTCCTATAAGTATTATAAAGAAATAATTAGATAATTTTTTCTACTTTTACTATTACTAAGCATAAGTTTTTACCCTTAATATTATACTACAACTAGACTAATAAGAGTTATTACTTAATTACTTAGGTAATTATAAAGCTCTGCTAACGCTCTAAAATAACTTAAAATAATTTTTTTAAGTAAACTTTTAATAATAAACTCGTTAAGTTACTAAGTATACCTAAAATAATAAATAACTATAATAAGTATAAGAGCGAGGTAGCTTGCTTTAATTAACTAAAAAGCTACTACTTTATCTATTAGGTAAGCGTTATATATAAAAGCCTCTTTAGTACTTTCTATTAATTTAACGCTTAATAACTATTATAGGCTCTCTTTATACTCTTCTACTAACTCTACTAAATATAGCAGCTATAAGAAGTTCCTATATACCCTTATTAAATAGCTATTTAAGCGCGGAGGACAACTTTATAATAAATTTAATAAATATTAAAAACTTAATAACGCTGCTAAGTGCGCCTCTATTAATAAGGAGAGCTATTATAAGCCTATAAGGCTGTTCGCAGAAGCAAAGACTTGTGTTGCTTATGCTGAATCTGGGCGTCAAAAGTACAAGTCTCCACGTCACAAAACACCTCTCTAGCCTACTTCTGGCAATTGCAAGAGACCTCAGCGTACTCCGCGCTCCTTATATGGCTGTACGCTCTGTCGTCTGCCTTTATGTAGGCCAGAAGTCTCTCCTGAGCGCTGGCAGGAGCATCTACGGCGCACACGAACAGCCAAGTCAACAGATACAAAAGCAAGCTCATCTATTATGTAAAGTTATCTCGAAACCATCATAAATGAAGTCTCCATACAAATCCACACCCAAATCGCATTTCTTTTGGTGTTCAGGCAGCTGAGGCGAAAGTCTCCGATTGGCCGTAACAGGTGGCCCGTGTGCGGCAGACGTTGACAGTGCATGGGATAATCTTCGGCCACACGCACCACCTACACCAACATCATGGCCTGTGCACAGACCACGTACGCAATCCTCCCATTTCGCTACTCCTCACAACTTTCTTTTGAGGCCATACGAAGGCGCTTGTGCCTGGCTCGACCCCGCAATCGGCTCATTGTCATGGAACGAATCTTGTCCGCTCTTTCGAATGCACCGCATCTGGTCTGTGTGTTATACCTGATACATCCCCATTAACACGAAACATTATCCGGCTTCAGGCATCATCAAGAAAACAAGTTATGTCTGTGAGAGCAACCCTAGGGCAACATATGAGAGGCTGGCTGCGAGATATCCCAAACAGTTGTTTTCCACACCTTGACTGGAGAGACAACACGCACTACCCGCCCCTGCAGCCCCAGTAGAAGGAATACGGCTAACGGCAAGCAAAACCATGTGCTGGATACGCAGGGGTGCTCGGTACAAAGCTTAGCAGATGGCAGGTGCGTACCGGTAGGGAGGACACCGGTAAGGAGGACAACGGCCTCCAAAAGTATTCTACGACCTTTGCATATGCGTCCCATCGCCGATCGACTATCAAGAGGAACGTAATCAGGGTCTTAACGCAGCGGACGAAAACTACAACGCCTCAGCTTGCAAAGCAAGCCACGCGACATCCGATATCGCAAGTGGGGTTCCCAGCTCACTGATGCCTGGGCTCGTGGCGCTTGGGCTGCAGCCCATACAGTCCTCTAGCCCTCTTTCTGTCTCAGAAAGATTGCGAGTCCCAGCAAACATCGTCTGCGACGCGTAGGATTCTACCCAATGATGTGCGCTGGGAAGGCGTGCCAACGGCACTCGCTAGGCGGCTGGTTGATTAGAAAATCAGCAGGGCAGAAAGCAACAAGTCATGCAGTACTGATTGGCTGGCAATAGCGAATCTTGACCAACCTGGCGCCATGCATAGATGCACCTGCGATGTACCATGATGGTCGGAAGTCCGGTCGCTATCCAGAGTCGGACGAAGGAGCACTTGAACAAGGCAAAGAAATTAAAGTCCAACCGCCGCAGCCGATCAGGAAGGTTGACCCAGTTTTGATGGACGACATGTGGCTAGTGCAAGGCCGGAGAGCAACATGCACCGCAGTTCAGGGTCATCTTGCCGTGTTCTTTCTGCAGGGTCAGAAAGGCCTCCCTCCGACTCCGATGCCTTGGACGCAATAGTTTAGTGTTGGACCTTTCGTGTAACCACCACACGACTCGTATACGGCATTCTGATGGGGCACTGCTTGTACGAAATCTCGCAAGGCTATGCTGGGTCCTATTTACGCAGACGCGCGAGAATGCGATGATTATGGGGACACTGAAAGTAGGATCCGGCCGTTACCGGAGGTATTCTTCTTGGGCTTCAGCTGACCGAGCCAGTCGTGACGCCGTGTAGGCCACATGTTTCAAAGTCGACTGACGTGGTTTTGTGCAGTCGCTCGCATATGATGTAGGATTCTCCGTTCCGTGCCGCTGCGAGATTATGTTGAGGATGTTCGTGGGAGCGAAGTTTCGCCCGTCGTGAGCAGTGTGGTTTGGGAAGATCCCCAGCGCGCACTGGGCCTGCGCTCGTCGTCGCATTGTTCGTCGCTCAAGCGTGCTGATCCAATTTTAGGATCTCCAGCACATTCATATTTTGGATGGTTGTCCAGAGCGCGGATGCACGATGACGATCGGCCTGTAGCCAAGCTTTCCCTGGATCCAAACCATCTGTCTGTGCGCAGCGATGAGCGCCAGCCAGCCCGTCTTGTTTGGGAGCTGTTCCGCAGCGCACTGGCGGCTGGACTATGACATCTCCATCTTCTCAGGCGCATATCATGAAGGCTGTATTGAATCGAGCTTTTGTGCCCCATACAGACGCACTTTGCACATCTATCACACTATGTACGGCGCCTGCCCGGCGGCGAAGCGGCACTCCAGCCGCCCGCAGTGGAGCCAACAACGCTCGCGGTGGGGCGGAGCACTCAGTATCGTATTCGCACCGTTAACAGATCGTCGATCATAACCATGTTGGGCTAAAGCTTCTCTGAGGGCGTTCGTGCATTAGACAGGACTGCCTGTTGCGAAGAGATACACTCTACGTTCGGAGCAAAGAGTCCTATAGTGGAGATTGGCCCTTCAGCATCAGCAGACTGACGACCTGTTGGTCAGACTACCGTGCCGAGACAGTCAGCGCGCCGCGACAGTCAGCGCGCCGCTTTTTACTAGGAAAATCAAAGGAACTTAGTAATTTAGAGCCCTATAACTTTATATAGAGCTGCTTTTAATAAAAGCTCTTCTAACTAAAGTTATATAAAAAATAAAAGTCGATAAATCTAGTATTTTACATTTTTTTGTTTAAATAAATCCCTAAAAAAGAGATAAAATTTAGGTTTTTAAAATAAGAAAATAATAACCATTTAGTAACAAAGTAAGGTATTTAAAGCATTTTTAATATTAAACTTTTACTTGCTTATAGTATATTAAAGAACTTAGCTTATTACTACATTATTTTTTTACAAATATTTTACACAGATATAGACTAAGTTATTTAATATATTATTAAAAAAAAGTCTAATATAAAAAGTATTTTAAATATTCTACTCCTTGCTAAAAAAAATTTTTATTTTATAATTTTAAATACCTAAATTTTATTACTGTTTTAAGAAATTATTAAAACAATAATATTAAAGAAAAGCAAAATATTAAATTTATAAAGTTTTATTTTTTATATAACGTACTCTATAAGCGAGTGATCGGCATAAGCGAGTGATCGGCATAAGCGAGTGACCAAAAATGCCAAGATCCTATTAAAACATACTATTACTTATAGTATAACGCGATATCTTAATTACCTAACTAGCTACTAAAATTAAAAAAAAGACTAAATTATAGGTTACGCTTTAAACTACTAAAGAAAATATATTACTCTTAATTCTATATGCTATAGTAGTCTATAGCGTTACTAAAAGTATACTAAGATAAAGATACGCTAAAGTAACCTTTTAACCTAATTATATGCCTAACTTTATAAATCTCCTTCTAATAGTAGAGTAGGTAATTATTTAGTATATATTTAACTTAGACACGTGAGAATTTCCCCCCTAGCTTATTATTATTAAAGATATAATTAATTCTTTATTAGCTAAGTAGCGCTATAGGCCTATTAGCTAAAACTAAACTATAAACTTTATAGAGCGCTAGCTAGAACTCTAAGTTAAGTTTAATTAAAAGTATAACTATAAAAGAGCTCTTTATAAAGATCCTAAGGTTTTATAAGGCTAGTTCTAGCTTATAATAAATACTAAAGCCAAGTATAGTATCTTAGATAAAGATACTTATAACTTTAATAAAACTAGCTTTATAATAGGCATAATATTAATAGGAGTAGTTATTATAGTCTCTAAGCGTTAAAATAGGCTAAAAAGGGTATAATAAAGTAATTAAAAGTAGACTATAGTTATCTAAGGCGTTAATATAATAGGCTAAGCAGTTCTATCCTTTACTATCTTCTAGGATAAGCACCACCTCTCTATTCGGTACTAGGAGAAGAATCTATCTTATAATTAGATTATTATAATTTTTAAAAATAGTTAAATAATAAATAAGCTTAGTTTATAGTAGCTAAAGTATTTTAACGCGTATATAATAAGGCGTACTATTAGTATCTATTAGCTACTTATTATTAATAATTATAAGAGCTATAACTTGCTTAAATTTTAATAATAGTATAAAGATAATAATATTATTACTTTTTATATGCCTCTATATTTGTCGCATCTTCTATAACTACTAAATATAAGGTGTTTCTTGCTATTAAAGAAGGCGTACAGGCGCTAAGCTAATAATCTAATACGTAACTGTATTATATATATTACTAAAATTAAATTCCTTTTTTTCTTTATTACTACTTTTAAGGCTATAATTACTTAAAGTAATATTTAAAAAGGCTTTTAAGGTGCTAGCATTATTCCTTTTAACTTAGAAGTAATAATATTAAAATTTAATATTTATCTACGTACGCCTTTACATTATATTTATTATACGTAATAGTATATAGTAGTTATAAATGCCTAGTAACACCTTAAAATTTAAGGCATAATTAACGCTAGTAGAAAAAGAATTTAAAAGCACTTAAATAGTTCCTTAATAAATATAGTTAAGTCCTTCAAAAAGATAGTAAAAGGTATAGTAGTAGTAGCGTGTAAGCTAGTATTAGCGTAAAATAGATTACTAAGCTTTACGCTACTAATAAAGCTACTACGCAATAAAAATTATATAAAAAAAAGGTTTTATAACTATTAATAGGTAGTAACTAGCTACCCTAAAGGACTTTATAGCGCGTAGTAATAAGAAAAAAAATAAAGAAAAGAGTGCGCGCTAATAAAGGTAAATTAACTTAATAATACTATAAATATTATAGTAAGTCTAGGCATAACTTACGCACGTGTAAAAAGAAAAGTAAAAGTAGATTTTAAGTAAATTAGCTTACTATAATTTCTTATAACGATTTATGTGCGTTCTGTACTATTGTGTAGAGTGTAGATTTTAATGAGGTCTTGGCGTTTCCGGTCACTCGCTTGTGCCGGTCACTCGCTTGTGGAGTACGTTAACTTTAGTTGGAAGAGTTTTTATTAAAAGTACCTCTATATAAAGTTATAAGGCTTTAAAATTAAGTTCCTTTGATTTTCCTAGTAAAAAGCGGCGCGCTGACTGTCGCGGCGCACTGACTGTCGCGGCGCACTGACTGTCTCGGCACGGTAGCTGTACAACTGTCTCGAAGATGAGACCAATCAGCTCCTTCTACCGCCAGCTCACCGGCACCCTCCCAGACACACCAGGTCAAGGTGCGAAGACGGCGTGGCTGCTCTGAGTCTGTATCACGCCCAGTGAGAAATTGCATCATCCACACACATCTTCCTTGCCTATGGCAGCGGTGTCGTGGGCGCAGCAGAGAGGATAATTGTCCATGTCTGGGGTCCACGATATGCTGCGACTCTGTGGAGGACTCGCACTGTTATTTTTGTGAGCGACGATGCGATTGGGCAGTCAGCGCTAATACGAAGACCATCACAAGTCGTTGACCTCGAATTGCTAGATTGGAGAAAACATGACTGTCTGACTAACCCGTGCACATGTCATTGCTCCGACAGCGCAATGGCATGTATCGAGCACATGGAGTGTGCGTTCGTCTGGTGGAGCCAATCTACCTCAGGCTGGGAGTCCGCTCCGCACGTGTCGACATGGTGGATTTTCGACTGCATGGCGCGTCGACGATGCCGTGTTGCAACCGGCCACCAGAGCGTGCCGAAATGTATCCATTGAAATCGGCTACACCATCTTTTCCACACCAAGCTAGCCTCCTGGGGTAGATAAGATTATGGCGCATGGGGCAACGCGGCAGCGCTCACCTCGAGATGCAGGCCAGCGGAAACGTACGCTAGGTTGCATGGAGCATGCGGTAGGCCCTGGTAAGATCTCAGCCCCAGTCGAGCAGGCCAACAACGCCAGTCCTGCACCGACCCTGTCCTTGCAGGCCCCAGGGTCAGCTTTGACGCCCACCGGAGAGCATCCTGGTACATTGATGGACTCCTTCGAGATCGCTGCCCACTCAAGCTTAGTGGCCCTGGGATCTGCAGCTCTGCTTGTTGCCTCCGTATATAATAGCTACGCTGCTCCGTTCAGCAACGACCATCATCCCCAAGTACTCCAGTTGAATACACCTACGCAATGTTTCAGACTCCTCATCAGTCCTTCACATCCCAGCCTTCGTCTGCTCCTACCATTGACGCCATGGCTACTGTCCCTCCTCAAAACACCATGCTCACCGGTTCCAACGGTGAGCAGAAGCCTCGCAAGCTACGAGCTTCATGTGACGCTTGCTCCCGTGCAAAGGTCAAGTGCGACAAAGTCAGACCAACCTGCCACCGGTGCGGGAACATGGGCATCTGCTGCAACTACTCCCCTTCAATGAGGTAAGTCATGGAACCTTTCTACTTCCAAATCCAAACTCACAGAAGCACAGACTGGGCAAGCCACGAAAGAACAGGAACCCAGATGGCACCATTATGCGCGATGTCTCGCCAGCTAATTCAAATGGCCCGTTGAACTTGAACCAACGCCCAGACATGATACCTCGCACTACTTCATACACGACGGAGAGCTCGCCGGAACCCACGGATCCTTTCTTCTTCGGGCCTGCAACTCCAGAGTATCACTTCCAGGATGCCTATATGCCCAATGCTTTCGACGGTAGTCAGTCACCATTTTCGGAGACCAGCTCATTCATTAATGGCTGGTCCAACGACGATCACCTCATGTTCACGAGCCCATCGGACATGTTCACCAGCATGCCTCCATTCTCGACCTCGCCGTATGCAAGCCATGTTCGATCTTCTAGCGTACACAGCCAGCCGGAGATGTTTGCGCCCATGGAGGGCATCAACTCGCCTTTGTCCAGCCCGACCTTCTTTGGAATGGCAGAGCCGCACGGTCTGCCAATGTTCGGCAATGACAAGATGACCGTATCTCCCCCAGCTATGGCCCAGGCTCCTCTCCCAACGCCTCCTGGGTCTGCTACGACTTCCAACCACGACTGCACTCAGTTCGCCTTTCAGACTCTCAACAGCCTCTACTCACCCCCGGCTTCGCAGCCAACCGCAGAAGACTTCAACGGCTCCTCGAATGGCCTGCCTACGCTGGACACTGTCATCTCTACCAACAAGTCGGCAGTGGACAAGCTCTTTGTTCTTCTAGGCTGCCCGTGCTCGTCCAACCCGCACTTCTCTACAACTATCGCCTTCACCATCGTCAAGATCCTCTCCTGGTACCAAGCCATCTCATGCGCCAGCCAGTCTGAGGTTGACTCCCCCATCACCCGGATGGAAGCCTTTTCCCACTCTCCCATGTCCATGAGCGACTACAGCCCCATGGGCGAGAGCGACGACTCGTACCGTGCGCAGCTCGTCCTCACCGAGCTCCGCAAAGTCGAGAAGCTCATCGACAAGTTCTCAGAGCGCTACACAAAGAACGCAAATCTCGCCGAGAGCGGCATCGACGGTGGCGTCTACTCCGCCCTCGAGTCCCTCTTGCGCACGCGCGTGCGCGATACGTTCAAAGTCACCATGCGCAACGCTCCGGAGGACGTCAAGCGTCAGGTCGCGTCGCGTTCGCACAACCGCTCGCGCACGCATACGCTCTGATTTTTCCCTGTACCTTTGCGTTTTAACGACTATATATATATGCGTCTTACTTCCTTTTCCTCCTGTTTATACGCTGTATCTCTGTCACGCCCTTTTTACGATTTCACGATACATAGACTTTGGCTTCACGGCTTTGGGTGGCTATCTTGTTTTCACGACCAGTAGATACTTGGTCTTATCTCTGTACGCTTGCTCTCTCTTTTTTTTTTGGCTTGATGCGGGGCATCTGCCTGCTTTGCCTGTCTGCCTGCATGGCTTGGGGGAAATAGACTTCGCTTCGCAATGTGTATATATTTTTTGGAAAAGAGGACAGGCGGACAGAGCAGGGCAGTGTAGCGTGATGTCTGTCACACGCAGCACAGGGGCGGGAACGTCCAGGGCACACGCAAAGCGTCTAGGCTGGCGTCACAGTGTGCAGGCACGCATACGAATGCAATGAAATCAATACCAATATCAACTCCACGCACATCTCCTTTACTTGCTGGGAGTCCTGGGACTCGAATTTGGGGGCCACACACTCGCACCGATTAGGCTGAATGTCCCGCGTCCGTCCTGGCCTGGGACTTGCATCTGACGAGCGCAAGCAAGCAAGGCTGTCAGTCAGTCACCTTTTCTTACCATACCAGCTCATCCGCCTTTCCGTAATCAGTCGCTCGGTCACGCATGTGGAGATTCGTACCACCACAGGCTTTGCAGCGGCGCAGTGCGGTCTAAATCATCAATCGCCACCGTCCCTCCCCACCCATTAACCTACATAAGAATTACCAAAGCAAGGCAGAAGCCGAGTCTCACCTCATTCCACGTCTCCGCAATTCAATCAGACACTTGCATCATCGTGCGGGTGTGTCTGCTGAGTGATACTGGGGGGCATGATGGGTGCCATGCGCCTGCACGCGCCGGCCCCCAAACACCAGGTTCTCGACGCGCCCGCCGGGGAGGGTCAAAATGGTGCATGCGCTCTGGTCTCCCGGTACCTTGAGACAACCTGTCCTCAATACATAGCACGAGGCCAATCCGGAGACATGGGCTCTGTGATCGGAGTGCGCACCGCGCTGGTTTTATGTGGAGAAGGGTAGGGCATATTATGAACCTTGGGAGTAAGAACAGCGGAGGAAGTGGTTGGGAGGATTTTCTGATCGCGAAAAGGAATGGGAGGTGGAGGTGTAGTGACCTGAATACATGCTGCCGATGCGCAATCGCATAGCGTCCACGGTTATTACCTCGCATGTGCAGCGCTACAGCTTGAGTACGGCGTAGGAAAACCCACACCAAACGAGATCTGCAACTGCATTGAAAGTGACGGCGTGGCGGCGCCGTTGCGGGAGGCACACGGAGGGTGCCCATAGCGCGCACGCCTAAGGCAAGGAACGGAAGGAGGGTATGCAGATCGGGAAAGGCCGTAGGGCCTTTCGATGGGGGTGGGCGGATGGCGGCGGGGCTAGGTCAGCCCTTTCGATAGTGTGCCACAGACGCGTCGCAGAGGAGACGGTGGAAATAGTATGCATATAAAGTCTCTCTTGCGTGTGTATGTTGTCTTTGTGGTATTATATGATTATTGATGAACGCGAATCTTTGGCAGCGCACTGCGCATGTGCCTGGAGGTTGCGGCACTTGCTTGAGGGGTTGCTGTGCCGCCTGGTGTGTGGGCGGAACGTCCCTTTTTGCCGCCCGGCGCCCGCTGCAAAGGCGCCTCTGTGGAACTTTGATACGCCGCAAAGGTACACTGCGTTTTCATATCGCCGCCACCATCTCTGTAGATGCTGCATGTTCTTCATGTCGTTGAGAGGCGTCGTCGCTTTCTGCCAATGGCGGTCTTTTTCCTCGAAATTGATTTCATCTCACCAGAACGTGCAGTGTGCATCCCGCGTGCATTTGACGCCTGTTGACGCACGCCAGGTACATCATCAGTGAGCACACGAATGACGACCTGAAACACAATGCTTGTCGCTGGTCGGCCCGTAAAAGGTAATCGGGCTGGGGCGTTTCTGCCGGTAATAGTCGGAGAAGGAACGTTTGAGGGCATTATTGGCCAGGGCGAAATAGTCTGTTGCGGTGATATGCTGTGGTGGGCGACCATTCTACTGGCTGCGTCTGTGGTGGGTGTGGTGTCGACACTATAGAGGATCGCTTTGGGTACCCTAGATAGGCTTTACCATGAAACCGCCCCCGATCTGCGTGATGCACGAGGTGAACTGCTTTATTTCTGGAAAATTGACTGTTTCGACCCATACCTAGGGTTGAACGTACCTTCCAGAGGCTGTGATGGGCGCCGCAGTTTGAGTCTACCTCTGTCACGGTTTGGAGTCTCCCTTTCCCCACTTGCAGTGGCGCCTCACCTGTGTTGAGATGCGACTACCCATCCTACACTAGCGCTGTTTACAGCCACTCATGTATACCTACTGTTCGTAGCTTCACCCAATACAACAACAAGTACAATTCTCAATTTCTTCCTTATGCGTATGGATCACTAGCTCTCACAACCTCAGATGACATCGACGCGGCAGTTTGCACATCAACGCTCATGCTTACTCCGCGTCCATCGTACATCGTACATCGTACATCGTACATCGTACATCGTACATCGTCCATCGTCCATCACCCCCAAGCCTCCCGATACGAATGAGGGTTAAGTCAGCCCTCGCGGATCCGTTATCGCGTGCGGCACGTCATCGACTTTAGAGTTCACACTTAGGTACTCTAGGTCGTGTTTCGAAGCCGGGCCGACGACGTTCTCGAGATTGGCCAAGTCGTTCATTTGTAGAGTGCGTTGGCTAGGTGCCCGTTAGCCAAACTTTCAAACTTTTGGTAGACCAGGGAGACGGTTCTGTACCCCAGAAATAAATATATCGT
This sequence comes from Bimuria novae-zelandiae CBS 107.79, assembly GCA_010015655.1. Lineage (NCBI taxonomy): Eukaryota > Fungi > Ascomycota > Dothideomycetes > Pleosporales > Didymosphaeriaceae > Bimuria > Bimuria novae-zelandiae. The sequence continues at coordinate 162,262 of ML976721.1, forward strand.
CGTACTGAGGTGAGTAGGCAGCTTCACGATAAGATAAGTCACTTTGTGGCCTGAGGCATCCACCCGAAGCGGCTTAGTGTCAGCGAGCACGGTGGGCAGCATCAAGCTCTGAACGACTTCAGGGCTTCACGCTGGACCCTGAGAATCATGAGCATGTAGGGTGCGAAAACAGCTTTTCAGACCGACAGTCACAACACGTGTGCAGTCTTTTGCTGATTATATGTTCAATGTTTCTCTGGGCCAACAGCAGCGCCTGGCAACAGTGGGAACCAACACTCGCTTACACCTCGGCACAAGCAGTGCTCCGCAATTGATTGTCAGGCGTCGTGGCTAACAGAATACGAGTGCGCATGCTGAAAAGACGCAACTACACGCTAAAAGACCCTGCAGATGGTAGATCCGGGTTCCGGTACCCTAGATGCGCAGCATTAGAGCCAACAATGCTGACCGTTCACACCAAAACACCAGATCCTATCGCGTCATGCTCCCTGTTGGAAGGCTTGCGATAGCCACCACCACATGCCTGCCAGACACGAAGCGGAGAGTCGGCTTATGGAGAAGCTAATCAATTTTGATCTACAGGGCTACAGAGGCGGCATCGGAGCGCCGTCGCTCTTGATGGTCGCCTACATTTGCCCTGCGCCAGCTGGGCGGTTGTGGGTGTGTGTGGCAGAGCGACATCCTCATTCGCCGGACTCTGTTCGTAAGTGCTTGCTCATAGCAGCACGCTGTCTAAGCTATCGACTTTCTAATAGCGTTAGCCTTGCTATGTATATGTTAGTATGTTAGTACATTCACGTTGCGACGCCCTAGCCGCGTGTATCTTGGATACGAAGAACGCGGCATCGGAACACCATCCATCCCGCAGCACCAAACGTAGCCGAGTACAGCGCCTTATCGTCCGACACCTTGGGTATTGGTCTTGAGCGATGTCACACGGACAGACATGCGATGCATATTCGCGTACGCTGACGAAGGGCGGACATCAGCCGGTGCATCAGAAGCGTGCTGACGCCGCTAGCAATTGTCCAATATCCATTCCACTGGAACGACAACACCATGCTCTTCGTACTTGGGGACGCAGCGCAGCGCCAATCTCCTGTAAAAGCGACGCCTCGCTTGGACTCGCTCGCAAACTGCATCCACGCAGTAATCACGCGATGCATCCCAGGCGAACCGATAGTCTTCCTCGTCTACTCCAGCCGTGACTCACGCCCGTCCCATCCGTCGCCCAATCTTGCCATCCCATGTGCTGTGCCTCCGAGCTGCTTCAAACCCACTGCTCGGAACTCGCATGGACACGCACCTGTATATAAATCGCACCAATGATGTTGTGGCCCCACAAGCCGGTGCATCCCCGACGATTCGACCATCGTCCTTTGAGCGCATTAATCCGCGCCTAGACGAGTAGTTCCTCATATTAGGCTGCGCTGCTGCAGTCAGCAGCGCGCTCCGCAGACCCGCTTTTGTGTAATATTCCTGGAAGCCTTCTAGAAGGTTGGCAGAAATGACGCTTGGGCTTGGATGCTGGGGTACGAGCTTTGAATCAGCGATCGTGAGGTCAGAGCGGGAGAGCTGCCGATGACGGAGGTAGTGATGGTTACTTTTACCCCATGATTGAGGAAGGAGCGCAGGATGATGCGTTGTTAGCTGGCTTTGATGTGGCGTAGGGCGGTTCGAAAATATTGCTACTTGTGGATCAGAGAAAGGTATTGTGGTGCAAGGATTATTGAGTAATCTGCAAGAATGAAGCTCTGGCGGATCGGAGAAGAAGGTATGCCTTTGGGCGGATGATTCGAAGCACTTACGATGGAACATATGAATTGCTTTCTCTGGCAGGAGTCGTTCTTGAAATGGGCGGTGTATGGAGCCTGGAAACTCAAGAGGGCGTAAACGATGAAAACGTGACTAAAATCAACTTGAGATTTATTTGTTAAAGATACAAAGACAATAAGACGATGTCTAGATCAAATTACTTGCTTTGGCCAGTCTTTCGTCCATGTCATGGTTTCCGAAGTGGTTACCAAAGTATCGCAATCGTGCAGACTTCACATTTGCTGCTCACTGCTCGGCTTCAGTGAACTTGTACGAATTTTCCATTGAGCATTGCCATATATGAAGGCCCTTTACAAGCAGCGAACCCCGGATGGACTTATTTGCACAGGAATATCCACCCACGGAACTCGCCTTATTGCTTATAGATTTGATTTTGATGTACTGAGAGATCTCGATGCAGCAGCTTGTTGCCTTCCTTCACTTGTGACTTGTATATTCCCAATGAACCGTATCGTGGTATAGCAAAACTTGTGTGCAATGATTGCCCGGCTGGAGGCCATTGTAGAAACACTGTCGGATATGTAACGTGGTAGTTATGATATCCAGTATGAGACCTAATGCTTTGAAAATGGCGAGTCCCGTCGCATGAGCTATAAGATGGACAGGCACTGGCTCACCGTTTTATTGTCTTCAGCTTCGTTCTACTGCGTCAAGTGGTCGGATGACGGTCACAATATTCTCACAAATGAATCGCGGCACTCACAACATTCAAGAAGGAAAGACTCGAATTTTTGATACTATAGACTATGCTGGAACCTCAAAAGTTGCCGTGAAATGAATGTGTATGCACAGAAAGGCAATGCAGAACACCACCATTGATCTCCTAAAAGAGCGAACTTCATTCCGTCTAATCCGCCCGGGATATCAATCCTTTGATATCTCTAGCAAGCGTCACTCGCTCAGTTGCCATCGTTTCGGCACTGCGTAACAAGTCAGTTTATCAGCCAATTCTGTCGCTGCTCTAGAGGACTTACGCAAACACTAATGACATCCCTCCCACACGAACCCGACTGAGGATCAGTACGGCAGGCATAGCTAATATTTGTTAGCACTATCAATTCACTTAATGGCTCACTATCGCCCAGTTAACTTACACAAGTCCACTAAAGGTGTTCGTGTATCTGTTGAAAAGGATGGGTTCTGGTGAGCAGCCGAATATGCCCTCGGTACAGGGGTTTTTCGTCGTCGTGAGGCCGTCGACGGCGTTGCAGCTGTCGTCGTAGACATTCCATCTGCTGATGCCGTTTCCTAGGTCTTGCTGGTTGCCGATGCCGAAGTTGAAGCCTGGGCAGATGGCAGCAGCGGAGCCCGCGAGAGAGATAAGGGTGACGGTGGAGAAATGCATGTTGAGAGTATTGATGGATTTGTGATTGAAAGAGTTGTGAAGTTTGAGTGAAATTGTTGTAAGAGTGTTGTGTAGTGGCTGGATGATGGTGATTCCGTAGGGTAGTCTTCTCCATCTTTATACTTCAGTCGCTACTTGCACTACTCTCATCCCTTGCACGTCATTCCTCAATACTGCTGCTGCGTCTTCACGGTTACGTACGATGTTCTACAATGATTGCCTTGTACTCGGGATAAATCCTGATGATTGGGACTTTTATTGGACCCATAAGCTTAGTCTTGGATCCTTAAGGGCGCCCTGAGGCCCTACCTAGGTATGGTAGACTTGTGTCACAATAGGGCCGACGATGCGGCTAAAGTGTATCCATAGTGTTTCCGGAGAATTCAAATCCGTCTGAACGAAATGATATTCTTGCTATAAAATACAGGAATAGAGCCCGTCTACATTTTTCACTTCTAAGGTTTCCAGTGGGTCATGGACAGGACATCGCTTTCAAAACTACTACATTCCGTTTTGCCTGGGCCTTTCTCGCCTAGGAAATCCGCCAATCTACGGCTATAAACATAGCCCCGAAGTAAGCAGTCAAACACAAGTTGAAGATCAGTCGTAATGGGTGTCATAGGCGGGCAGTGTAAGCAAAAGCCGCCCACGAAACCAAGGATCATCCCAATACTAACCCCAAGAAAATCTAAGAGCAGAATATACCTTGCTTTAATCAACACAGTCAATTCGCTGAAAGTGACCGCGGATCTGACCGGCTTCACGAAGCTTGCGAAGCTCCAAGGTTGGTTATCCGCGGGCCTGAAATTAATCAAGCTAGCCCAAGTGAGATAAGGCTGTGGTCCGTTTTGTAGGCATCTATCGCACGTGCGCGTAAGCACCCGTGCAGAGGTAATTAATAATTCGGCAAGATTCTAGTGTTAGGATATAGCATAGTCTAGATCCATAGAACGCGCAAAGGGGCGGCAGTAAAAGCGACGGCTGTGATGACGCCAACGAAAAGTCAAAGGTCTGTGCAAGGCTCAGTCTGACCGAGAGTTGATATCATTCGCAAAGGCAGGAATGAGGGGAACTAGAATACTGAGGGAAAGAGGCACCACCTTGGGCACCAAATGCGCAGAGAATACGTGTTTCGGCTCCAAGCAATGTAATGGACCCGCAAATGCGGTTTATTAAGGATATCGGCCTACCTAGATAGGATGAGCTCACGGTGGAGAGAAAACTATGCATGTGATATGTCTCTAGGAGATCCGGCAGTGCTGAAGCTCTAAGAATAAATAAGGATGTTCCGAAGAATAGAACCTTGGAAGTGTTCTGGTCACGTGCATATCTTTTTCCAGGCCGTCAAAGGAACAGCTGCACTCTAGATAGTTAGAAATTGATGTTAGTGGTCGGAGGGCGTAAAATACATCCTGTAACATTACAGTGAAGCCATTGCGATATCTTCCTCTGCTCACTTGCGGTTAGGCTCGGCGGTAGCTTCCAATACAAACAAAAGCACCCACATGGTGCATGAAATTAAGAAACTGTGAGGAAAAGACGAAGTTTATTAGAGATTTTGCAAGTAGTGGAGTAGTTATGTCGAGGGGCACCCAAAAAATCTAGTACATATTTCCCAGCACTAATACCATACTGCCTAATAGTAGACTATATACCTTAGAATGCTCAAAGAAATACGTGCAATGTAGTTAGCATAGTTTAGAGAGAGTTTGCTACCGTATGAGGTTGGATCTAGATATCATTGCTCAAAGCCCCGCAAAAACTGACTACTCAGCATGTAGATTTGGGTTGACCGGACAAAGGTCAACGCCACCTTGCTGAAGAGCCCGAAATAACAACGCCGTCTTGTTGATCCTGATATTATCTAATACCGAGGAATATAGGTAGCTATCTTTGCGGGGTTAGATACGCGATAACAACACTTTCTGAGAGATTGATACCATTCCCATCAAACTCTGCTTGCCATTTAGCCGTCCTCTCATATGGGCTTACCATGATATGTCCAGGTAGGTGGGAATTCGAGAATAACTATTGTCTCCATTGGAGCTGGTTGGTTCATATGAGGTCAGCCTGCGCCTCACTTATACAGGTACCCCATAGCCTCGACCGCGATTTGGACAAGCTTGTTACTTGTACGATTAGCTTGCATGATCTTATATTGCTAGTCCCTAGAGGATCAAAAATGACGTCTAGCACTATTGATGTGGCAAGCGTCCTTTCCGTGGATGTAGTGGAGATACTGTGCCTCTTTCCTGCGCATAGTATCTAACGAATCCTTCAAAATAGGACTCATTATCGCGCTGACTTCTAAGCGCTGTTCGAACAACCCATTTTGATTTGTTCAATTGTGCAACAAATTTTCTCGAACTTGCAAACCTTTGTATCTTTTGTTTAAGTTCACTTAATCCACTATGCCTCTGGAACTCTGCCTTGTCACCGAAGATGCCGAGTGTTACAAGTTCGCTCCGATGATGTTTGAATCCATCCATCCGAACGGAATGGTGGACGCGTGTTGGCCCAGAAATCTGACTCCAGAAGCGCAAAAAATGCACGCGAGTGGATTCATTGCGCACAAAGGTTTCGACTCCAGCGTGCGATGGACGAAAGTTACGGATACGGACACCGGATAGATTGTTGGTGTTACGCAATGGCTGGTTTTCGAAAATGAGAAGCAACCGGAATTCGACTTCGACGGTTCTCCAGGGACATTCAAGGATGATGTGGAGAAACTGTACGCACAGGAGATTTTTCGGTCGTTTTCTCGTTATCGGAGAGAAGTTATGCACAATGAGGACCTATCCATCGCGGGTGAGTGTAAATCCTCGAACATATTTTCCACTTGACAAGTTAGTTGCTAATTAGGCCCGACAATCCAGTCATCAGCATCATGACGGTAGATCCAAAACATTAATTTCGTGGGGGCAGGGTACTACGTTGACGAAGTGGGGTACTGATCTTGCCGACAAGATGAATGCATTGGTACGTTGACCACGCCGTCGAAATGGGTGCCGCTTTTAGAACGAGGCTAACATGACGAAGTGCATTATGGAGGCCACAACCAAAGAACGCTGGCTGTATGAGAAGGTGGGCTTCGAGACCAAGCACCACTATGCTATTGAAGCGTCTGGCGAGCTCAACCGCGGAGTCGCAGAGAGGCTGTTCTTCATGGTCAGACCTAGGGTGTTAAATGCGAGTGCTAGAAAGGCTTGAATACTATATTAGATTGCGTGCCATGTACACTCAGATCCCTAAGTAATCTACTTCTCACCGATTTAGCTTACTTAAATTTATATCTTAACAGCTTCTTATCTTAGGTCCGTCATCATTTGCAACCTGATACCCTGTAAGCGATATATCCCTAGTATCTCGAGATAGAATCGATGCATTTAACGCCGTGGAGACATTCCTTATAAGGCAGTGAAAGCGACAACGTGGGACAAATCGACCGATATCTCTTATCGCAGAGCAAACCGGGAGCCGAATTATATTCACAGTGAGATTGCGGCACAGCATTCGGCCTTAACCTTGCAAATCGCCACAGCATGCGGTTCCTCTCCACTTCCGTACCGTGCCACATATCTAGGCGAATCTTCTTCCCTTTAAGCTTTTAGATAGCATGAGCTCTCTGTCCCTTTCTTACTCACACTTGGCATCATAAAAAGTCTGTACTACCAGCAATTATGGGCTACGAGATCGCCCTGGCCACCAGGGAATACTTTCCGATCTTTGTACCGCAGTTATTCAAGGCAATGGGTACCGCACATTTCGTCGCGACCCTGCTGGCCAGACAACCAAACAGAGGAAGGCCAAAAGCTCGCCATTGAGAGATGGATGGAAGAGCTGTAAGCGTCCTCCAGTCCAAATTCTTCAAAGGTGACTAAGAAACTGTGCAGGGATGTCAATCCGGACGTGAAGTGGGCAAAGGCTATTGACACCTCCGCAACCGACGCAGATGGTCGGCCCAAAATCGTAGGCGTCGTACAATACACCATCTTTCAACCTGGCAAGATGTACCCAGAGGTTCCTCATTTCTTGCGCAATCACGTTTGGCCGAACGATTTCGAGAGGGACTATGCGCTGCACATGTGGAACAGCTACGCTGGGCCAAGGCGTGAAGTGCTCAAGACAGAAATCGTTCCAGTCATTAGTAAGTTTGCCGCAAAGCTACTTCCTGTCTTGTCTTATAATTTGTTGAAAGTGACTGATCGAAATAGACATGCAGATTCTTTGCGTCTGGACAGAGTATCGAAGGCAGGGAATCGGAACCAAACTCGTTGAGTGGGGTACCAAGCAAGCCGATGCGTTGAATGGTGTATGTATCGTGGAGGCTGGTGGTATAGGTCGGCAGTTAATCTGAGGAACGGGTACGAAGACAAGGAGCTGGCTTATTTAAAGGATCACACTATAGCCAAAGACAGGCTAGAGCGATTTATTCACCAGTTTATGATGAGGACAAGGCAGAAACCTTCTACCTTCATTGGTTAAGGCAAATTGGTACCCTTGAGAAGATCCTAGTACGCCGCTGGTGGCGATGCGCATTCGATATCGTTTCTTATTGGCAAATATATGCACATACAAGAGCCGTAACAAACGAAAGATCTATTGCAATAACATCAGTTAGAGCTGTTTGGATTAATGCGGCTATTCAGCCCATGCTACCTAAGTGCGTGCTCATTTTCCATACGTTCATCTTAAAAGTGGCGCATGGTCGCCTCTCCAGATTTGAAACCATAGTCTCGTAGCAACGACAGGCTTTCATCCAAACTTTACACACTAGAGGATTCATATCGGTATATGGGCATCGTAAATTAGCCGCGTGGGGCCAAGGTAGAAGTTGGCGGTTGGGGCCTAATCCTCCATGTGCTGAGCACGCCTGACTCCCGCAACAGCTTGATGATTCTGGCCACCGATTCGTTCACCACACTCCGGGCAGCGGGCCTGTTGCATAGGCATTCCGCACTCTCCGATGGCGAACTATTACACGATTAGTACCAGATCGTTTAGAGACATATAGGCTGAACGGATACAAACTTACGGTGTGACCATTCACGCAATCATACCAGTGACCCGAATGAGTCGCAATGCCACCAGCTCCACTCACCATCGCCTTCTTGATGGCGGCGATTTCCTCTGGCGTCACCTCCTCGTACCACTTGTCGCGCAACATCTTGATTGCCTCATTGACCCCTTCAAGAAGCGCATCGGCACCCTTGAACGGTCGCGAACACAAGCCCTGTGCTTTCTCAAGAAATTCTTTTGCAGTATCGCGGTACTTGGCGGCTAGCTTACGACCCTGGTCGTCCATCGGTCCATTTGTCTGAAAGCGCCTCGCAATCCGTGCATAGTACAGTGTGGCTTCGATCGCAAGCTTCGGGAGGCTGTTCTTCTCACAATCTCCGATGAACAGTGTGCAAAATTTAAGGAACATCGGCGCTTCGTCTTTGGGTAGAAGTCCGTACATTTTGACACTTGGGATTGCTTCGGCGCATTTAGATTTGACCGTCGCGAGTATAAGGAACTTGTCCTCACAGATTGTAGCAGTGGCTTTGATTTTCATCATCTTTGCGCCATATGCAATGCGACGGTGATCCGCGGCGTGTGGAATGGTATCCAGGAGAGCGTTCGAAGCACTAGGCGACTCCAGCTGTTTCTGCATGAAGCTTGCGGTTGCGAAATGCAGTTTGTGTGCCGGTTCATGGCGATCCTTAACTCGCTCTTCAAAGTTGGTGATCAAGTTGGTGAGTTTGTACGGGGAGCTACCGTATCGCTTCCGCAACCTCGAGGTCATTTCTTTTCCGTACCGACTCGCACCTTCGGTGGTATGTGTGGTTTGATCATACTGAACCGCAGCTGCGCGCGACTGTTCCAGTTCCTGCTCAACTTGTTGAAGCTGCGACTCGAACTCTTGCAGCTCAGTCTGGCCCGAAACGATGAAACGCTTAGACATTTCATCGATCACCGCCCGATTGATGAGGCGGTTGTACCTCTGCGTAACGTGCTGCCTAATTGGAGTTCGACAGTGGGGGCAGGTAGGAATTTTCAGGGACAACTGGCCCGACAGATCCTTAAGACCTGAAATCTCGCCGGTTCTGCCGTCCACTTCATACACGTCGAGAAGCCCAGCAAGCCCATCAAGTGTTTCGGCTGTAAAGAAATGTCCGCATCCGAGAACAACGATCGGGGTATCATTGAGGTCGATTTCTGCGTAGGGCTTGAACTCAATCATGTCTACTTCCTCATCAGATCGCATGCCGCATTCTTGGCAATAGCCCGCTGGACAGGTTTCCCCACAAAGCGACGGACATTGATGTCCACAAGGAATTCGGAGAGTACAGCGCTTGTCACATGGCAAACGGTTGCAAGGGGCGGCGCATGGCATGGTGCAATCTCCTTGATGCTCACAGGACCAGGTGCATTTCATAATACAAGGAGCATAGGCCTCATGACACTTGAGCGAGCATCGAGAGTGATCGCAACGGACCTAAATTATGTTAGTCCGATTATAGAAATGACACTTCGGTGTTCCCACTTACTTCGCAAGGAGCCTCGCAAAGACCACAGTCCGATCCGTCATGGCAGCGTTGGGAGCAATTATGGTTGCAAGTACCAAAGCGCCTACCACACTTCTTGGTACACTTCTGATGTTGGACCGTCGCGTTACCATCTTTGTCCTTCCTATTGCATCCGCCGCAGCTACCGGGACAAGCATGACCGCAGGCAAGCACAGTGCCACAAGAAGCAGGACAGCGGAAGCCTGCCTTTGTCACGTCTTCTGAGCACTTGACTTGAACCGTATGACCGCATCCTGGGGAATCTTTGGTAGTGGGCATATGACAAGGTATCTGGTCGAGATGCTGCGTCCGGTGACAGTCAACATTGTTTTGAATATGGCCGCATGGAAGCTGTACGTCGTTGCGCTTGACCATGCACCGGCCACATTCCTCGCCGCAGGTAGCCTTCTGACAAGGATGGTTGCAGGGCTTGTGCAGACGCTCACACGGTAACTCGCAGCTCCAGACATCGTGCATGGAATCCGAATGGCACCTAGCTTGGCACATGTGGCCGCACTCTGAAAGACGTTTGTCGCACCTCTCCCGACAACCACCCTCTGGACTATACTTGCCGAAGTCGTCCGGCTGGTCTACCGATATGATCTTATCAGGATGCCTAGGACAACAGAGGGCCAATGAGGTTCCGACGCAGCCTTTCGCGCCGAGCAGGGCAATGACCTTCTGCCACATGGGAACATTCGAATAAGTGTCTGTGTTGCCGATGAGATACATCCCATTACGAGCACGGCTCAGCAGAACATTGATACGATTCGTGGTTCTGAGGAAGCCAACCTTTTGGTCCGGATTGCTGCGAACGAGCGACACGATAATGACTTTCGCCTCCTCTCCTTGGAAATTATCGACAGTCGCAATACGAAAATAAATCGGTCATCTTCTTCATCTCGAGCGGGCGCTTCCTGTTGCTCTGTTCTGTCGCGGCGACAGTATTGTCTTTAGGTTTGTCTTCGGCTTCAAAACCTTCCCGAGCCAACTTCTCCTCATCGATATCGCTGAGGACGATCTCAAAGTCCGCACGCATGACGGCTCGGAGATGCTGCAATTGACCAGTATACGGCGTCAGGACGGCAATCTCAGTGCTTTTGTAAGCTCCCTGGCGGATCAAATGCCGTATCAGCGCATGAGTCATTTCCACTTCCCAAGCGTTCGACTTAGACTTTGTGTGGTTTACCTCCGCTTGCTTTTGATCTTCAACGTGTTTGTGGTCTAGCCAAAATACGTTTTGGCGCATGCCAACGACGTCCTCACGGTCAACTGTCGAAGGGTGGTCAATCAGCTTGGGGTATATCGTTTCTCGAATGAGCTTGGAGATTTCAGGACGCATGCGACGCTGGGTATCGAGCTGTACAGTTGGTATACGCGGTCTGCCCGTTTCTCCAAGGGAACATCGTTCGAATTGGCTGCGGTCTAATTGGTACAGACGACCTTTTGGAGACTCCAGCGATAAGTCGTATTCGTTGATAGTCGGCCGTAGCTGCTCATGATCACCAATTTGGATGCAATGCTCCACGGTCGGAAGCATGGCCGAGAGCATGTGTGCTTCCATAACCTCGCCAGCCTGTAGTGTGTAACTATATTAGCTATTGTTGTAAACTACAGTAGTAACCATAATCTGCTTACCTCTTCACAGATCACGACCTTGCATTGAACGCGCTGTAGGGTGGCGATGTTCTTTGCCAGACCAGTGGTCGTGAGTCCGATGACGTCAGCATCCTGAAGCACGCGACGGCGGACCTCTTCTTGAACGTCCTTCAAGTGCCGTTGTGTGGCTATGGCATCCGTGAAAGTCTCAAAGAATTCTGCTTTGCTGCTTTGGCGTAGTTCACCAATGAAGTACTGTACCAATGTATAGCCTTCCCAAACCGATAGAGAGTGCATATCCATCGCTGCTTTCTTCTTGATGGCTGCCAAACGTTGTAGCGATGCGGCAGGTTGGGCTGGCATCTTAGAAGCCTTGCGGAGCAGTTCCTGGATCCAGATGTCGAAAGGATGACGGCCGACTTGCTTGAATCCATCTTCTTCGTGGCGATGGAATTGGGAATGTATTGAGGCGTGATTGTCGCGTAGGTAGTCTACGAAATCGTTCCACGTCAGTCGCTTTGGTGCCGAGGTTAATTCAGAGAGCGTTGACTTGATGTCTTCCTCATACTCTTCAAGTTCCTTGTACGCTTCGTAAATTTGTCTACCTTCGGATTTAGTCTTTGGCTCGGACTGTGCAATTACCCGAAGATTGTGGTCTTCCAGCAGCTGAGACCGACTACGACCCCCGATACGGATGACTTTCTTCAGGCCTGTCTTGACAAGATGCTCCAAGAATTGGTCTAGAGCATGATTCGTGTAACATCTACGTATGGTCAGTCATGTTCAGGCAATGAACCCGCAAATTGACTAAGCGGTATCTCGAAGCAGACGAAGGGCCACATGTTGAACTTACACTACCACGATGGGACCGAGATCGGCTTTTTCTTTGACATCCAGCAGTATTTTCATCAACTTGACACCGAGATGGGTTTTTCCGGTGCCTGGTGGGCCCTGTATGAATGCAAACTCTCGCGTCAATGCTGCGATCATGGCTCGACATTGCCCGTGGTCAAGTCCGACCTTCGCTTCCATCTCAGCAATGAGTTCTTCATCGCCGCTTGACGATGTTGCATTGATGTAGACGGGGCTGTCGCCATCCCGGAGGAGTATAGACTTTAGCGAAAATTGGAACCCCGGTTTACGAGCATACAGCGGCGCTGGAATATCTAGAAAAGCCTCCGTACTACAATCTGGAATAATCCATTGACTGAATGGTAAGCGTCCTAATCGCTGCATGTTTTGGAGGTTCTCCAGAACAGGCACAAAGGTAGCAGGAATGATGTTGGGGAATTCCAGGAGCAAGCCGCGTGTCTTGTGGTAACACAGATCGATCAGAGTACCGATAGTAGACTGAGTCTCCGTCATGAGCTTGACGCTAATTATTTTCCTGGTATTGTCGCGTCCCATTTGTTTTTCGGTCTCGTCGTCCACTTCTTGGTTCGTGATCGTGAAGAATGTATGATGCACCCTGCCATGCTCGATCCAGATGAAAGACATGAGAACGCCATCGGCGAGTCTTCTCGAGTCATCCCACCATCGTTGTTGATCATTAAGCGTTCTATTGCGAACCGACAACGGTTGTAGGAATGACACATACGCCTGTAAGCCTTGTTCACGACCACGGCTACCGAATGCTAGCAATCCAACAGTCGCCTCGGTGTAGACGTACGCACGTGTGTCTCCGAAGTTATGTTTTGGATTCATCAGCTGTTCAGGAACTTTCGCAACAGACCCCATTATGTTTGCAAGAGTGACTTTCAACGCCCCGAAAGAGTCTTGGCGAAATAGACGAAAATGAGTGTCGATATGCCTCTCTATGCTAGACAAATAGTGCCATTCCTCGGGTTGCGTTGACGGCAAGAACTCTTGCACGTCACTCTTGATCTCATCCGACGTCGGGAAGATAATTACTTCAGTAATATCAGTCTTGTCATTGTCATGGCGATTTTCCGGCATAATCCTGCGCTGCGGATATGCAGATGTTGGACCTGAATCGAGAGTCAGATCTGCAAGAGTGTCGGTGATTCCAGCGATAAGCGCCTCAGCGCGAGCTACCACAGCTCGGAGATTGCTAACACGCTGCAGAACAACGGTCGAGATATACGATGAGCCAATATTGGCAACAAGCTGAGCAGCAGTGTCCAAGGAATCGACCAATGTGGGTAGGTCCGGATTCCGCCTCGCACGATGTTCCCTCTTCAACAGCTCCAAGAGGACCGAAGTGAGGGCAATAAGCGTCGAATCCAACTCTTTGACCAAGTGCGAGTTGGACTCTTCGGTCCGCATGCCGATCAAAACCTCGCAGAGTTTCTGGAAGAAGGACATTGCTCGGTTACCGTTGGGGCCTGACAGGTAGTTGTACAAACTTCCGACATAGGTGTCGGTCGCCAGGCAATCTACGAACGCCGGATGAGTCATGACCAATAGGAAAGCGCGACATACGTCGACGAACATCTCGTACTGCGCAGGCAGAGGTCGTAGAGTCATAACGATTAGAATGTACTGCCGACCCTGAAATTGATCCTCGTTATCCAGATCTTGGGAAATGTATTGCTTCGTATCGCGGTCATCTCCGTTAAGGATGCTAAGAGCGCCATCCCAAAGTTTCTGGATCTTTGGAAGGTCGTTCTGTCCAGGGCTATGTTCTCGTCAGCACAAGTAAGAATACAGAACGTGGAAATGCATACTGTTCCCGCAGAATACTCCTCCACTGATTATATTTGGCCCTGGCCCTCTTCTGCTCGGGAGTTTCTTCCACCCTTGCCCGTCGTGTTGACCCATGTCCTTGCGGGTTTGAGGCTAAGTCATGAGAGTACCTGCAGGCCGATCCGTTCTTGCAGAATCCTGTATTTCGAAACGTGAAGCACGGTTGCTTGTTGGGCGCAGAACCAGTGGTGCGATTCTGTCCAGTGTCGCCCGAGGCGCCGCGTCCTGCACCATCGCGACCGCGGCCTCTGCCGCCAGGACGCGCCATGGCAAATCACCGAGCTAAACAAAAAAGAAACGATCTCAAAGTATAGCGAAGTTGCTGCGAATTCCAGGAGAGGCGTTGTTAAGGTGATAAGTTAAGGAGAAGAGTTGCACCGGTTCGTTTGTGGCAAAGCAAGCGAAGTTCGATAAAGTCGAGAGACAAACAGCGTCCGCGCACAGACGATGAAGGAGCGACAAGTCGACAATCGAAGTGATCAGTGAGAGTGAGGTGAAACCACAGCAACGTCCCACCAGCCGAGCAACTAGTCGCGTCCGCCGCGTCAGTCTTGTGGCGGGACGGTTATCTGTTTTTCCACCCTTATACAACTACCCAACATCCGCCTCCTGCGCCCTCACTGCACGTATCTGCACCCTATTCTGTGTATTATTCTGATGTACCCTTCTGTTGCTGTAATCGTCGCGTTTTTTGCTTGCTGTGTGTCGCATAATTTGTTCAGGTCGTTAAAGATAATGAAAGAAAAGCACCCCTATACAGTGCCGTCGAAGAGTGAGCTCGCTTTCAATTGTTTATACTCAAGGGAAGTACTTCGCGCCTATGCACCGGGACCGTCGCTGTTTGAGACAGCCTCTTTAAGATGACTTCCAAGATAAGTTGCAAACCCAATGTCCAATGTTGACGCCCTCCCAGAGGAGAACCGCTTGGTAGTGATCCCACCATGGAAGTGAGTCCGTCTCCGTTCTCCAGGCAGTCATCGCACGTGCGCGTAGGCACCCGTGCAGGAAGGCATATCACCTTCCGTACGCCCTTCCAGCGTCTCGCGATCCTTTCGTAGCGATCACCAGGCCGAAGCAGCGGAATTTTCTGCAGCCTATTTGTAGCGGCACATTGGGAGTAATAGCCTGCGCCTCGAACTTTCAAGTTCTTGCTATTGACAGCGGAAGGAGCGCACCCAGATCCGCCGTTCGCAGCCCAAATTCGCGCGCGGCCGACGTCGCAATGCAAACTCGATTGCCAAGTTCTTTCTAAAGTCCATATTAATGGGATCTTCCCGCACGAAGATGCGTCGTGATGTCGAGAAAGGAGGATGGAAGTTGCTTAGTTCGGCAGACGTCTGAGAGGGATGAGCTAGTTACGTAAGCAATCACCACCAATGAGGGCTGGTGAGAGAATCATCCAAAACCGCGCATTCTCTTACTTGTACTGTCCATCCAAGGGCCTAATCTAGAAGACTATTTGTAGTTTTCAAGCGTTCTACCGTGGCTTCCCGAAGCTTGCGAAGCTCCAAAGTTGATCATTTGCGGTAAGAGAATATACCACAGGTAACCATGATGCTTTCGAATACGCGTGGCGAGACTGGTGCTCAAGGTGAGAATAACATAGAGAAGCGTTTCCATAGTACAAGTACTGTACGTGTGGATATATATACCCCATATTTTTCAATGCGTCTATCCCCAATGCAATGCTGCTCACGCGGGTATCAATATTCCCCCTCTCCCCCTTCTATCCCCACCACCTGCCCTTGTCCTGCGGTCTTGTCTACACATTAACCGGCCACTTCTTCCTCACCATAGTTCCATACTTGAACACCAACGCGGGCACCGGAATCATTCCCACCGCCACAAATCCTAGCAAACTATTTCCCCAGCCGAGCCCTAGACTGCGATACATGCTCGGTCCAGCCAGCGGCAGCACGGCCCCGAACAACATACGCACGCACGTCATGCCCGCCATAGCGGACGCCGCATACTGCGGGAAGGAGTCGACGATGTAGGTCTGGATGGGCATGAAGACACCCATGGAGCCGAAGCCGAAGGGGATGAGCCCGATGATGGGCACGATCCAGTGGACTTTGTAGTACGTACACCAACCGTACCTGTGTTCTCGTTAACACTCATCAAATAGAAGTGGGAGGAAGGGGAAAGGGACGTACCAGAAGAACGAGATGGGAATGAAGAAGCCAAAGCCAAGGCACGGGGCGAGGCGATATTCGGGCTCGTAGACGTTGCTGTTCTTCTTGGTCAGCTTGATGATGGTCGCGTCCGATGTCCTCGCCACGACGAGCAGGCCTGCGAAAAATCCGATCCCCAGACCGAGGTATGCGAGACCGCATAGTTGGGGACTCCAGTCGTACGTCACGATATATACCTCCGTGATGGTCGTAAACAACAAATAAAGCAAGCCGAAGCAAAATGCCATATAGACGCTGAGGCAGAAGACAATTGGCGACCTCGTGAGAAGCTTCAGAGGACGGATGATACCCTGTTTAAGCACCATTGCAGGAGAGCGTGTGGCAGCGTCTTTCTGGTGCGTCATGATGTTCTGCAGCTCGGGTCGACTCATCTCTTTCTTCAGCTTGGCAGTTTTGCGGTCGAGAATGACGGCATGGTTGGTCTCGCGTAACAGGATGAAGAGCCCGCTGGCAATACAGCATGAGGCGATAAACACGACCCAGAAGACCCAGCGCCAACCAGCTTGCTCAGCGATGAATCCTCCAATGATAGGGCCTAGAACGGGACCGAATAGGATGCCGGTCGAGTAGACTGCCATCGCTTTGCCGCGCTGCTCAGCAGGAAAGAGGTCTGCGATAACACCAGATCCCACTGTCAAACAAGCTGATCCTCCTACGCCGCCGAGGAACCGCATGATGATCAGTCCCGCAAGATTGGGCGCCAATGCGCACCCAAGATCGAAGGCACAGAAGATAACGTTGGAGCCATTGAGAACAACGCGGCGTCCGTAGATTTCGGAAAGCGGACCAATGAGAAGCGGCCCCACCGCGAATCCAAGCACAAAAACACTCACAGAGAATGCCCCCAGAATCTGGCTTGTGTTGTGGAAATCAGCGCTCATAAAGCTCACGGCCGGTGCAAAGATCGAGCTCGTCAGCGGACAGAGAAAGGTAATTGCCGACACGAGTGTCAAGGTAAACCATTTCCTGTTCTCTGGGAAATTGCGGGGATTCGTAGGATCGTCTTGCGATTCCCATCCGACCAGGTTGTTCTCCAGGTCCATCAAGGGAAAGATTTCTGGTGCGAGATGCTGTTTCCTGGTGCTCCTGCGGGAGAGGTGCTTCTCGAGCTCACTGCCGATGTCATCTTGGGATTTTTGGGGCGCCTAGAAGGGGTAAGCGTGGATTCTATGCTAGGACGAAATTCTGATTGTGCTGTATTGTCCATGATGAGTAATGTCAAGGCTGACTATACGCGGATCTTGGCTCTTGGGCAAAGAATGGGCGGGTGACATACCGGTGTCTCACTCGGCACTACTTTCTCCTCAAGTACCATCGCTCTCTCGACATCCCTATCCGCCACTCGTTTTTCGTACACTGAGCTGTCCCTAGAGGGCGCCTTGGTCTCCCCTGCGAGCGACATCGTTATGGCGTGTTTACCCCCCCAATGCTGGAGACTGGTTCGAATCAACCACTGTATGAATATAGGTCTAGTATTAAGTCGAACGTAATTCCTTTGAATGGTTAAGGGCGCGTCGCCATGCGTATTCCACCGCAAGATGCGTTTGCAGAACAGAAATGGGACTCAGTGTCGAAAAGTAGCGAGCCTCAAGCCTCCACAATGCGGTAACAGCGTACAAACAGACGTTGTTGAAACGTGAACAGACAAGTTTGGCGTTTGACGTGACTGAAAATTAGGCGCGTCCTCTCAAATATACCACAATCACGCCTGGACTTTAGGACGAGTAAGTCCGCGTATGCGAGACCAGAACAGGCAAAAGAGCGGGAGTCGAGGTCGGCCGCAGCGGTTGTAGCGGTTTTAGCACCCGCAAATGCGGGGTCATAGCGCCTTCAACCCATCTTTCAATATTCCTTCGGAACCAAGGGGCTAGAGCTTCAGATACCAACCAGGCGAATTCGGTTCTCTCATGCATACCTACGCGAGTAATACAAGTACGCATTCGGTAAAAGGCAGGAAAGCCAATTTGTTGACTTCCGCGAGAGCTCGGTCTCGCTGTTTGAGACCCCGAGGACAGGGGTGGCGGCACATCAATGCGCAAGCGAACACCTGTTCCGGCATGATAACCAGGGCGGACAAGGGACCTAAAGGAAGAGACAAGGCGATTGTAAAAGCTTGGATGTAACTATGAATGACGACTTGCAGACGATATCCGGCTTGACGACACGGAGGACCGCGACGTCGTGAAAAGGACACTACGCTCACCAAAACTAGCTCTTTCTGATTCCTCCCTTACCTTAATTCACCTCTCGTAGCAGCCGCGGCATACACTGCCGCTCATGGACCTACGCCCATTTTTCGTAGCTTACGTTGACGTGACCCACAATACCTGCGGTCATCTATCGCCGACCGTCATATGCAACGCTGCCTGAGGATCGTCGAGGGTGGAAATCGGTGGTCCTTGGCTGCTACATTCGGAAAATACCTTATGGCCGACCTCTAGGGCTCGGATGAGTCGACATGCGGCATCGGTGTTAATGAGCTTTTTGATCGGTCGAAAAAAGATTTGACATCAGCCACCAGCGAGTAGCAGATGTCCACGGGTACAACTATGCCACGTGCGGACTGAGACACCGATTAGAGTCATTGTGAAGTAGTTGAAGAAGAGGTTGGTTGGGCTATCAGAGATGGGCAGGACGGATGTGTTAAAAATTGAGTAGATGAGGGGGAGAGAGGATGCTCGGATGTATAAGTGGCAGGTGCGTTCGGGTCTCCGCCTGCCGTCAGCCGGTCCACACATCGCGATTGCACCACACGAAGAACACAGCATAGTAAATGGTACGAAGACAAGGTTTGGTAGGAATTAAATATTCGCGAACTTTTGATGTGCCCTACAGACTATTAATGGAGCGCACACCTCCAGGTATCAAATGTAAAGCACAACTCCGAGCATCAAAACGCAAACACCCAGCGTGAAAGACGTCCGAAGAGCACATGGCCTAACAGCCGCAAAGCAGATGTCCTCCAGCGCCTTACTGTTCATTAGGTTGCCTCTGGTCCTCATTACTAAACCCGAATCTTGCAAAATCAGTGTATACCTGGTACCCGAAAAAGCCCTACAAACATGTACAGTGTATATTCACCCCGTCAGGAGATCTCTGACGCTCATCCCGCGTCCACCCCTTTGACCAGCGGTACTCCCATTCCAGCTCCTCCGATCCGTGTTCAGCATCAACAGCGCCTCAGTAGCTTCGTGGTCCTCGCGATCAGCCTGCGGGCCAAGCGCTGGTGACGTGAGGGCAAAGCCACCGCCAGCAGGACCAGATAGCGAACCTTTGCTCGACGGTGCCGTCGGGAATGGATTTTGAAATTGGGCTTGCGAAGGCGTCTGCCCTCCAAATGCTGGAGATGCTTGGATCACTGGGGACGTAACCGTCGAGCGGATAGACGAAGACAGAGAGTAGTGGTGAGGATCTGAAGGCTGGAGGGCGGGCGACATGGTTGCAGCGTAGTTCTGGACGTCGCCTGGATGGAGCGCAGGGGAGGTTGTGCTGGAGTAGACACTGCGGTCGGAGGGGTATATGGCGGGCGAGGCATTCGCGAATTGGTACTTTGATGGTTGTTCTGCAGTTGCGGTGTGCTTCGGCGACACAGCATCGGACATTTCTTCGTCCTCGTCTCCCTCGTCCTCTTCGTCGTCGTCGATGGCGTCCGTCGCGACGGCAAGTGGGGCTGGAGTCCACTGCGGGGATGTGGGTGTGGGCGAGGCTCTCCTCGGGCGATGCGCAGACTTCAAGTCGTCCACGCATTGTTGCAAGTACCGCATGTACTCAATGCTAGCCTATGCATACTGTCAGCAACCAGGATGCTGCAGATTGTGCGGAAGTCGCACCTGCAAGATGGCGAGCTTGTGCATCTCCTGCCCCGCACACGCGGGTATCATATCTTTCAGCACGCCAAACTCCTCGTTCATCTTGGACCTCCGCCTGCGCTCAATCAAGCTGTGCGCCGTCTTGCGCGCAATCTTCCGTCCGGCCGCAGTGGTATTACCCGACTGCTTCCTCTTCCCGCCGGCAGCAGCACCTGCAGCGGGCGCCGCTTTAGCAGTCGACGTTGGTGCATCTGCTGGTTTTGGCTGCTCCTGCGACTCCTTGGGCTTCATCTGTATGATCTTGCGCGAGCGCGTCGGCGGTGGTGGCAGCGAGTAGTCATCCTTGGTGACGACATTCTGGCTCGAGGTGGGGCGTTTCCGCGACGCTGAGGCTGTCTTCGAAGTCGCGGCGGGCGACGCGGGTGACAAAGGCCGGTAGGAGGAATCGGACGCATTGGACGCCGAGGAGGAGCTCTCAGCGGTGCTGCCACGGGGGCCACCTATCGCTGCGGGCGGGAGAGCAAACGTGTTATCGAACTGTCCGGCGTTCGCACTGCTCTTGCCCGTGATGTCGGTCGAAGGCGCCGGCGTAGGCGGGAAGCTGGGTCGCGGCATGATGGGTCGGCCTGCTGGGACGCTCATCTGGGACGCGGAGAGTCGTCGACTTCCAATGCTCGTCGCTGCTCGAGGGCGAGAGCAGGAAGACAGAGCGGAAGACGCCTTGCAGACATTGGAAACAATGCGGCGGGCAGTCAGTGTCGCGTGCTATGCGGTTGTAGTGATGGTTATAGCCAATCAGCGGCTCGAGTGTGCGCACATGCGTCAAGGAACATGGACAAGTTCAACGGCGCTGCGAAACCACAGCCAGTGAGCCGAAGGCGTGTCCAGCTCGTGCTCATACGCTTCAGAACTGCCCCTCTGGCTCTCACCTCAACATTGGGTTGATCACTCCCAATACGCTCGACGCCGTGGGCGAGACTGGTGAACCACTCGCATGTGGTCCAACGCGCTCCATGCGCGAGCCCCTTTCGTTCGTCCATGGTGGCGAGACCTTCAACATGCCTCGACCTTCCTGCCATATTAGGGTACCTTTTCACTTCGCGTGGTGTTGAGCGGGGGCGCCATCATGGCAATGCCGAAGGAGACCGTCCACCCCTGCGCCACAAGCAGATCAAATGCTGAAAAAATAATGTTTGAAGGGTGTATTCATCTCCCGAAAGTACCACTACACTCCAATGCCGGGATCTAATTCCACAACCGACATGTTCCATCAGCTCCTGCGCTTACACACCATGGTTCCCTGGGATGCCAATCCACGTCCATCACTCCCAATCTGCTCTTCACCTTGTGTCCTTTCAGTACCTTGAGCGGCACGATGGTGGCGTTCTCCATGAGATCGCCCACAACCTTGCCGTGGAAGATCTGCAGGCTGCCATCGTCACTTGCGTCTGCGAAAAGCGGGAGTCCGCCTTGGTGGAAGCGTACTGCACGAATCGCCTCTTGGTGGAAACGAAGCGTCTTGTAAGGCTTCGTCGATAGATCGAGGTCGTGCCATAACAACCGCTTATCATATGTGCCCACGATGATGTTGTCGCCTCCGGGATGTACGTCGATGGATGATATCCACTTAGCGCCGGGCTGCAGGATCTTGACAAGCTCTTGCTTAGCGAGATCGTAGCTTCTGATCGTGTTTCGAGTGGCCACAAAGAAGATCGCTTTAGACGGGTGGAACTGCGCGGTTTGTGCAATCCCCTTCAGCCGGCGAAACGGCAATTGCGTGAGGTGCTTGGACAATGTGTGAATGGCGACCGCAGAACTCTGTCCCCGAGGTGACACTGTCGCGAAATAGTCACCCTTCCTATGCCAGTTGATGATCTTAATCGCAGATCGGACCGTGGCCTGCACAAGTACGCCCTTGGACTCCAGCTTGGTTCCAGGACGAGCCCACTTGCCAGGAGGTTCCTTTGTCACACCGTTGGTCGTGGTCGATGGCTTCGCCGCTGCATAGCCCCAGCCTGCGTCCAGTATAGCGCGGCTCGCCTGTTCCACGTCTGGCGACAAAATGCTGTAAGGCACAATCAAATACACGCTCTCTCCTGCAGCGGCGGTAAGGACTGATGCGTCCTTGGTGGGCATCCATTTTACTGCGTCCACGGCATCTTCGCTTGACAACTTCACGTTCCAAACTTGACGACCGGTAAGCAGCTCCCATATGCGCACATAACCATCGTCGCCACCGCTTGCAACGAATATGCCATTTGGATCAAATGAAACACTTCGCACACGACCTTCTTGACCTCGGAAGATGGCGGCACACGTAGTAGGAAACGGTTTGAGATCGTCGGGATTAGGCAATTTGGGAAGGAGCGACTCTGGATCAATGTTAAGCTTGTTCCGCCGTACACGAGGAGCAAGGTAGAGATCTAGACTGCGCTCAAATCTCTCCTTCACAAAGCGTTCGTAGCCCGGCACCTTCCGCAAAGCTTCATAGTTTTTGGGGAGAAAATCCTTCTCGCGATCTTCCTCGTCTGCCTCCAGCCATGCGGCCTCCTCATTCTTGTCGGGGAGGTACTCTTTTGGTGGATGGTAGCTTGCATCGTAACCAGGTGGTGGCAGCTTGGGCGCAGCGATGTGCATTGAGTTCTCTGGGCGTGGCTTCTCATCGGCCCACACATCATAATACACTCGCTCCTCCTCCTCCTCCTCTTCCGATGGTGGCTTATAAGGTTGGATGCGACCTTCTCTGATGGCTTTGACGATCTTCATGACCCTCTTGGCTTCGTGCTTCGAAGGAACAAAGCGTCGCTTAGGTTCCGGTGCGGCGCTCAGCGGCATGACCTCCTGTTTTCCAGAGAAGTAATACACCATATCTGGGTATGGGTCGTATCCATCTTCAACCACTTCATTCCTTGTGAGCCTTTTCAGCACGTCCAGCTCTTCCTCTGAAAGATTCAACGGCTTTCCGGTGGCCGGATCCGTTAAGCCCGTCCAGCCCTTGGGTATATCGATTTGGTCCAGCAGAGCATCCAGCGCCTCGCCCTTTGCTGGACGCATGATCTTCTTGCCATTGATGTCATAGCCTATGTGCGGGTATTCGTCGTAGTACGAGAGGGGGATGTTGCCAATCGTGTTTGTGGCTTCCGCATCTGAATCGTCCGAATCGTACACAGGATCGATCTCCTTGTACAGATAGCGCGGGTTACCGTTTGCGTCGGTCGTGACGGTGTAGTTGCGCCCTTCTTCCTGTTCCTCTAATCCATTTTCTGCTGGACGAGAGTCTAGCTCGAGGGCATGGTCAACACCGTTTAGGCGTGTCGGTGCATCTCTTGTCTTCAGCTTGCGCATCTGCTCTCGGATGCCGGCCTCGCCGTCCTCGGGATCGGTGTCCGAGGAAGCCTGCTCGTCTTCTGCATCCTCCTCGTCTTCATCAGATAGTCCCTCTATGACGCTGCTGGTGTCGCTTTCCGCATCTTCCTCCTGGTCCACATCGGACTCGCCTTCGCTGTGCGACAAGATACCGTCCAGAAGCCCGTCGGCTAGTTCTTCCTCCGATTCACTCGCGGAAGGCGCATCGCGGGTCACTACCTTCCTCTTGCGTGGATTCGGCGCCATTGCAGCACAGATTCACAGTGTTCGTTGTGCAAGCAACGTTTTTCTTCCGCGCTCACCACGATTCTGGGAAGTTTTTTGGCTTTATCGATAGGGAAGGCGCACGGGCTGCGCGCTACTAGCTCGCTCCTGCCTCGACTTCTCCAGCACCACAATTACTTTTGACGCAGCTCACAACCGCACAACAACACCACCACCACCAAGACACGCTGTCTGCGTTGACGTGCACCACAGGATTCGCTGGAGAACAGAAGTCACAGTATTACTCCGAGAGCCGCCATGGCTTCCCGGCAAGCTGATCGATCAAGGTACGACGACCGGCCACCCCGCCGCGATCGTGGCGACCGGCGCGACGACCGGCGCGATGATCGGGACAGGGACGACCGCGACCGCCGCTACTACGACAGCGAGCGCCGCAGCAACGACGTCCGCCGCCGAGACCGCGAGAACCGCGATTCCTACCGCCGCAGCCGCTCGCCTCGCCGCGATAGGGAGAGGGAGCGGTCGCGAGACGGACGCCGTGGGTCCGGCTATCGCGACGACAGGCGCTATGGGCGCGACGACCACTGGGACAGGTCTGGCCGTCGCGACGACCGCCGTGATGATCGCCGTGACAAGCGCCGCCGCGACGATGACCGCTCGAGGTCGGCTAGTCCTCGCGCAGATGCGAGGCCGGGCTCTCGGGCAGGCGACAGCAGGCAAGACAAGAGCAAGCGTGCTGACGAGAAGCCTAAGCTAGACGAGGAAGCGAAGCGAGCCCACCTCCGTGCTAAGGCAGAAGCATGGAAGAAGCAGAAGTTGGCGGAGAAGACTGACAGCCCCGCTGCCGGTTCGTCGCCTGCTCCTGCCACACCTGGCACACCCACGGTGGCTTCCGAACTACCAGCCAGTGACAAGGGAAAAGATTCTGCGAAGCGTGCAGCGTCTTCGAAGCTTGAATCGGGAAAGAAGCCAAAGCAGATCAAGAAGGAGCCGTTCAAGCTCGCTGAGACCGCTGCCCCAGCCCCGTTTGCTAAGATCAACGGCGTCACCAGCAATGGCTCTGTAGTGCACAGTAAGTACGCTTCACTTTGGCTTGAACCAGAGCTGACTGATACAGCCCGAGCTGGCAACCCGAACGGTAACATTGGCTCCTTCGGGAACAAAGCTAAACCTGGTGAAGAAGCGAACGAACCTGTCAAGAAAGCGTTGCTGGGCGACGACGAGGAGAATACGGGCAAACGCTCTCTTCAAGCACTTCCCGACCTCACGCCACTCGACCATGAGGCACCCGACGCAGCCGACGCGGAAGAGATCGAGGGCATGGATGACATGGACAGCCCCGAAGGCGACAACGCCGCCGAGTTCCAAGCGCAGCTAGAGAAACGCCGTGCGGAGATCACGAATGAAGCACAAGTCACCAACGAGTCCGCCGAAAAGATGGACGTTGACGAAGTCGCAGGCGCTGAAGAGGACGACATCGATCCCCTCGATGCCTTCATGGCCAATCTATCCGAGGATAAGCCAAGCACGGGCCGACCCCAAGGCCAGGCCATGTACGACGACAACGACGAACCATCTCTTACCGCTGTCGAAGGCGAAAATCTGTTGGCGCTGGCTGCTCACAAGAAGCGAAAGAAGGAAGTACCTATCGTTGACCACTCGAAAGTTGAGTACGAACCCTTCCGCAAGAACTTCTACACTGAGCCGTTGGAAATTGCCAACATGACCGAAGAGGAAGTACGCAATCTCCGCTTTGAACTCGACGGCATTGTTGTCAAAGGCAATAAAGTACCCCGCCCTGTCACCAAATGGGCACAGATGGGTCTTTTGCAGCCAACCATGGACGTGTTTGCCAAGCAGCGATTTACCAAGCCAACGCCTATTCAAGCTCAGGCTATTCCTATGGCTGAGTCTGGCCTTGACTTCATCGCAGTAGCGAAAACTGGATCCGGAAAGACACTTGCTTTCGGTATTCCAATGATCCGTCACATCTTGGACCAGCCAGATCTGAAGTCAACAGATGGGCCGATCGGCCTTGTGCTCGCACCAACGAGGGAGCTAACTGACCAAATTGGGAAAGAGCTCAGACCCTTCTTCAAAGCTTCGAAACTTACCATCGCATGCGCATATGGAGGTTCGCCCATCTCTGAGCAGATTGCGATGATCAAACGGGGTGGTATTCACGTACTGTGCGCGACTCCTGGTCGCTTGATTGATCTTCTTCAGAGTAATTCTGGACGAGTGCTCAATTTGAAGCGCGTTACGTATCTCATCCTAGACGAGGCTGACCGCATGTTTGACATGGGCTTCGAACCACAGGTCATGAAAATCATGGCCAACATCCGGCCCGATCGACAGACAATTCTCTTCTCTGCTACTATGCCCAAGAACATCAATGCCTTGGCGAAGAAAGGACTAACTAACCCTGCTGAGGTGATGATTGGCGGTCGTAGCGTCGTAGCCCAAGATGTGACACAGCAAGTCAAGATTGTGCCGCCGGGCCAGGAGGCCAAGATGCGCGCACTGCTTCAGGAACTCGGCCTCTTGTTCGCCAAGGACGAAAATGCCCAGATTCTGATATTCGTGGAACGACAAGAGACCGCCGAAGACCTTCTCCATAAACTCATCAAGCACAAGTATTCCGGGGTAAACACGATACATGGCGCCAAAGATCAAACCGATCGGAGCGAAGCCATTCAGGACTTCAAGCAGGGCGTGCTCCCTATCTTGATCGCCACATCTGTTGCTGCTCGAGGCCTAGATGTGCCAAACCTTGCCATGGTTTTCAACTACGATTGCCCTACTCACTTGGAAGACTACGTACATCGCTGTGGACGTACTGGTCGTGCAGGCAACAAAGGTACAGCTGTAACGCTCATTCAGATCCCAGGAGAAGAACGCTTCACCATGCACGTTGCTAGAGCCCTCCGAGAGAGTAAGCAAACAGTTGATGAGGATCTTGACAAGATCGCGAAGGACTTCAAAGCCAAGATCAACGCTGGTGAGGAGAAGTGGTTCGATCCTGGTTTCGGAGGCAAAGGTCTCGACAAGCTCGATGCAGCACGCGCTCTTGAGAAGAGGCGAGAGAAGCGAGCACACCACATTGAAGGCGAGGAGGTCAGCGATGATGAGCCTGAGCTACCTGCGCTCAAGAAGTTGCCCGAAGTGTTCCCTGCAGCGAACACAGACAAGGCCAACACGACTACCCCCACCCCTACTGAACCGACCGTAGGAGCAGATGAGCCAGTGTGGAAGCGACTCCTCACCAACAAGATAGTGGTTAACAAGACCGAGCGCGCCGCTGCCACTGGCCCGACCAAGCCCATGACCGCCAAGGAGAGGGCTCTTGCAGCAGCCAGCAAAGTTGACGGTCGCTTGAGCAAGAAGGGCATGATTCATCATGGTCAGCCGATCGACAACAAAGGCCCCGATGCCGGCGCTTTCCATTCTACGATCGAGATCAACGATTTTCCCCAGAAGGCGCGTTGGGCAGTTACTAATCGCACTAATGTTGTGAAGATTTTGGAGTCGACTGGCGTCTCAATCACTACGAAGGGCAACTTCTATCCCCAAGGCAAAGAACCTGGTGAGAATGAGTTGCCGAAGCTTTACATTCTCGTCGAGGGTGACAATGAGAATGTGGTGACGGATGCTATGATGGAAATCACTCGACTTCTCAAGGAGGCGACAATGTCTGCCGAGGATACCGTTCGTGGAGCCACCGGCCGTTACAGTGTCGTCTAACATGTCCGACGAGCATGACTCATCCCGAGGTACGTATGTATGATTAGTTTGGTGAAGATCTGTCGGGTGCTTTCTTTTCGTGATCTGGCGTTCTTGTGTATCGAAAGGCTTGGGTCTGGTGCATGAGCATGGTTGGAGTTTGGGCTTGCGTGGTGGGAGGTTTTTGATGGAAAATCTTTCAGTTTTAATTGTCGGATGGCATTCTCCACGCTGCAAGGCTCTGTGGACTCTACCTGTGAGTATTTCCCAAACTTCCCACTTTGAATTCGCTGATCGCCGCCACCCCGTCGCAGATTCTCCCTCGATCGAAAAGCGCAGTTTGCTATCTTGGTCCTCTGTGGATAGTATGTCGGTCTTGATCGTCAGCTGGTGTTCTCCGCACAGCATAGTATGGTTCTGTGGGCTCTACATGTGAGTATTCCCCAACTTCCCACTTTGAACTTGCTGATCTCTGACACACCTCGCAGGTTCTCCCACGGTCGAAAAGCATCATGCCTTGTCGGCTTGTTTAAGGAAATGGCAAGGTTTTTAATTGGCTGTTATGTCTGCCGCGTCAAACCTTGGCCACGATTACCAATCGGGGTTTTGGCATGACTGTACAGACTACTGTGTCTTTGCCGAACAGAAAAATTGTAATATGATTGTAAAGCCTAGGCGTCCGTGTGAAGGTGCTACGTTTGAACATGATCTCTGTGCATCCTTACCCTTCCTCTTATTAGTTCCACAGCTTTGCAAGCTTCTTGAAGCCGCTGTAAAACGCATCAAAATGATGCCTCCAGTCCCAATCCCCTGCTAAAGCCTAAGGGTCCCATGTGGCATCCAACAAAGCCAAACGGATCGCATCCTGGTCGGTACCGTACATGCCGAAGCCCTCCCAATACTCCAATGCTCGATACTAAACGTCCAGAACTTTTCAGGATAGACAAGCTTCTTCTGGTGACGGGTGCGCTTCGGGTGGGGGTAAATTCTTCCACGGGTTAGTTTTGGTACCAAGACCAGCTCGTCATTGTGCCTATTTCTTCCCGTTTGAATGCCGGTCATAACATTGCCGCTGTCCGCCGTGCTGTACTCTACTCTACCGGGATAGCAGGCGCGGGTAGTCATCTAGAGCATCGGAGCTTCTCACTTAAGAAACCAATCATTGTTAGTAGACTACGGCCCGTTGATAATCTCCGAATTAGAATGACTTTTTTGCTCTTCTTTGTGAAATGTCCTGCAGTTGTTGGTGGTCCTGCCATGTAGCTGCGCCTCACGCTTTGCTCATGCCGTGTCTGTGAGTACAACATCTCGTGTTAGCGATATCACGCCGTATTGCTTATCTTGCAATTATACCCGATCGGATGGGCTGCAGAACGCCAAGACGGCCACTGCTTGGTTTTCTGGGTTTGCTGCCGCGGGTGTTGGCGGACTCTACGTTCTCTAATCTGTTCTGCCGTTTCCTCGGCGAATCTATACTAGCTTATCGAATCCTGCATCTCCCTCGCCCTTGAATGTGAGCTTTATGGCACTGTCAGATTATTCACTTAATTCACGACTCCTCACGATTGCCCAGGTGCATTTGTGGGAGTCAGATTTTCTAGAATGTTGAATTCTGTAATTTCACATTAGAAGAACATTGCCACGGGCTAGGTATGCTCCCAGAACTGTTGAAGCTGGGAAGTAGACGTCGAGATACAATCGGATCGTGACCAATCGTGACCATCGAGCTGAGGGCCTGGTCGCTACTGCTCTCAGTAGTCATCGCCACGGGAAACTATCTCCTTGCATCCAGGGTGCAGGAGAACAGTCTACCACGCCCATTAGCACCGGAAATAACGTTCAAGCTCTTATTTAAACTCACATGCTCAAATTGGGCCACATAAGAGCCTGGAACGTCAACCAAGGGTGCGTACGACTCGACGACGCCGTGTTGTACGAGCGACCTCATCCCGAGATGGTAATTCTTCGCTCCAATGCGCTCGAGGTAGCGTTTGGCAAAGACTATAGTACCAAAATTGGTGTCGATAGTCTTCAGCAACGACTTGGCAGATGCATGGTGGAGGCCGGTGGTGCTGACATTTTCATTGCGTCCATAACCGTAAATACCAACATCGTCCATCATACGAGCCTTGCCTGTGGTCCCAAAGGTCTCGATAGCGAAGATGTCTCCTTCCTCCATGCGCTGGTTCGTCTTGGTCTTGTAGAAAGGGACCTGCTTGTCACCGTGGATCTTGTAGCGTAGAATGTTATGGCCGCTGATGTTCCGGACGGCTTTGATGGGGATGGTCTTGCCGTTCAGCTCTACTTCGTAGCTCTCCATAACTTCTTGCATAATCTCACTGAGATTATCCATGCGAGCATCGACACCAGCCTCTTTCAATCCAGCATTGGTAGTTGCCTTCGCTGCCTCGAGTAAGGGATCGTATACTGGATTGAACGCGATTGTGAAAGCGCTATCCACGATTCTTCCATTTACATGGACACCAAAGTCTACTTTGAGAACATCTTCATACTGGAGAACAACTTCCTTGTTTCCGGCATTAGGTGTCCAGTGTGCAGCAACGTGATTCAAGCAAAGCCCTGTCGGGAATCCCATGCCAGCCTTGAGTGCATCACCAGGTTCGATCCCCTGGTGGCCTACAAGAGCCCTCACAGCATCTTCGATTTCATGTGCAAGCTCAGTCATGCTGATACCTGGCTTTGCGATGGCCTGTACGTGCTTGCGGACCTGGCGGTGGACTTCGGCAGCCTTGCGATAGTCACTCAAGAACTCGTCGTCCATATCGTGTAAGACGGCTAGATGGCGAAGCTCCTCGGCAGTGGTACGTTGCAGGTTGCCATCGGCGACCTGCTCGATGATCTCGCCGGTTGGATATTGCTTATTTGCGAAAATACTCGTCAAAGCAACCCTAGGCAGAACTGTCTGGTTGACAGGTGTCTTATTCTTCTTGTTCTTGCTTCGCTTTCTTTTTTTCTTCTGCATATCTGAAGCTCCGTTCACTTTGCTTTCGATTCCATCCTTCGTGTCATCGTCGTCGTCACCATCTAAGGAAATGAGCAGTAAGTAAGAGTATAAGCAGACGGAATTGTTTCATGTTACCCTCATCTTCGCCCTCGATAGCAGCTTGAAGGAGGCCGTTTGCTGCAGCTGGCTTTGGAGGGTTCGGAGAGACAATCGCGGCGTGAGCGGGATGGCCTGCTCACGTGTTAGATGAATTTCCTTGCTCACGCCACTGGCAGCACAACTGTACCATTCGGTGCCTGGTGATGGCCTTCGGGTGTCTTGGAGCCCATTTTCGCACTCGTTCCGCAGTCATATAGCGTTTAGACGAAAATTGTAGGCTGGAGGTCGATGTAAAGTGTTCGGAGGTCCACGGGTCTTAATACCTCACCAGGTAGCCCGAGCGCCGATCTTGGCGTACGGCGTTTGGGGAAAGCGGGGTGGTTTCGATCGCCTCCAGTGTTACGCCATTAAAGTCGCCGTCACAACAATAGACCATCAATCACGCCGTCAGCTATGCACAGTACCGCCAGGCAACAACACGAAGAAAAAATATGCACGAGATGTGCGAACGCCCCATGATGTTTCCCAATTAGCATGAGGTAAGAGCAGTAATTTCTTGGTAATATTACGCGCAATTCTTTGTGCCGTTGTTTGTGCGCGTCCGATGGATTCTGCCTACACTACAACCTTCAATCGAGTCAAATGCACGCAAAACGCAAAACGCTCTACTGACGGGTTTCATGGAGGCCTGGCGCGACTTATAACTCTAACCCTACAATCTTTTGAATTGTTCATCCCTGCACCAGTGCCTGGACGCACGTGCGATCACTGCCTGCAAATGAATCTATCAAAATGAACCCCTGAGCTGATGCAGCGAATATCACAATGCCACATGTGAACATCAGTTCCAAGGTTAAGGTGAGCGTTGTTATTGATGTATCAACCAACTATCAACTTTCGAACTTCGCAAGCCTCGCAAGCTTCGTGAAACCGCAGTAGAACATTCAACCTACCATAGCCGAAGAGAACTCCATTCTGAGAATCTGGAAAGAACGCTGACAAATAAGGAGAATCCACACAAAGAGCAATGATCACTCAAATGCCGCTAGCTCCTGCTCGGTCCAGCCGTACAGTTTCTTCGCTAAACCAGCTGGATCTTTCGTTGGTGGCGGCATCAGCTTTCCGAACGGCTCGTAATAAGCTCCGTTCTTGAGATTCTCCTTCGGGGTAGTAGCCGCCCAAACCTGATTGTAGGGGCCCTCTTCAAAGAAACGTTCCTCCGACCCGAGAGAGTGGTCATCAACTTCACCAGGGAGACCGCCGGCGGTCTATGAAGCCCAGACTCGTTAACAACTGTGTTTGGATGAAACCGGGATGTACGGAGACAGACGTAATGCTCGGGTATCTTATCGCCAACTCGATGGGATACAACAAGTTCGCAAGCTTACTTTGACCGTATCGCATGAACTTGCTCGGCTGATAGAAAGGACCCAGGCTCTCTTGCGGCGTCTTCAACGAATCAAACTCTATCCCACTCGCTGGTGCTGTGGCATGCGCTGTTGATGATAGGTTGATGATGCGCACGTCCGAGCCGGGCTACTCTTCGGTTTGAAGCAGAGTGGGTAGAAAAAGCTTGATGAGGAGCGCATGGCCGAGATGGTTTGTTGCGAACTGGATCTCGTAGCCGTCTTTGCTGAGACCTGGCGGTGTGGCCATGATACCAGCGTTGCACATCAGAACATCAAGGCGATCCGACTGTGCGAGGAATTGCTTGGCGGCCTGTTGGACCGATGTGAGGCTCGATAGATCACATTCTAGGAAAACTAGCTCCGTCGATGAAGTCCCCTTGACTTGTGATATTAACTCGTCGGCCTTGGCTTTGTTTCGTCCGTTGAAGAAGATCTTGGCTGGATTTTTGGCTGCTAGCGAAGAGATAGCGCCGGCTCCGAGTCCAGTTGTTCCTGTGCTAAAGTTAGTGGCAGTCAAAATTGTTTACGATATCGCAGACCTCCGGTTACTAGATAAACGCGTCCAGAGAGAGGTCCGGAATTGACGTTTCAAGGTCGAAGGAGACTTCAGGCATGCTGCGCTGGGAGTGTGAAAGATAGGTATTCTACACTGATCTGTTCAGGTCGTTGGTGACAAGAGAATAGAAGTTGAGAGACTCAATTGTGTGTAGAAGATGTAGAGTACGTTGAGGGTAGACTCCGTACTAAGAATATATACACAGACATTGCCCGTGACGTCTACACGTCAATTTCGAGAATCAACGGTATACGTCCGGTACGACCAGGATCGTCGCATCGCGAGGCCTCCGAAGCCCGCGTGGTTGTTATGCGCGGTACACATGCAACTATTGGTCCACTCGGTTTTTTCGGTTAACGCCCATCATGCGCCGCACCACCATTGGTCCTAGACTCGGCAGGACACCCGAGTGTACTCGCCCCACACGCCAACCGGAGGTTGGCCCTGCGCAGCCCAACGTAACTTCGCAGCCCAACGTAACTTTGTATAGAGAATCGAAATTGATCCAGTCTTTTGACAGCGTAGACTTCAATTATATAGGCTAATATACAGTGGAGTTAGTGTAGCAAGTAGGGCAGGATCTATAGTTATCTCTCTAAGAGATAAGACCTATTAGGGCTAATTTTATAGGCTCTATAAGTAGGCGTTCTTATACGTTTTTATAGCCTTTCGAGTAACCTTTTAAGCCTTAAGCTTTATACGTTAATTAATTACTTATCGCGCTGCTTTAACAGTTACTATACTACCTTTTTATACTAGCCTTTTATCTTTAATCTACCTTTTTTAGCGTTATTAAGCTACTGCGGTAATATCTATAAGGTCGCGCTGGGCTAGCGCAAGACTATCGATTAGCAATTACGAGCTTTCTAGGAATTTTGTAAGCCTCCTGCTTGATATATTGCTTCTCTCTAGGGCGCGCGACATTTTTTGATGCTGCCGCTGATATACTGTAGGTGTATTAGCGATAGGGCTCGAATTAACAGCGGATAGAACTAATAGGGATGGCGTCCGGATAGGTGCTAGTAGCTTCATGTAAACAAGCTCTAGATTAAATAGAAAGATCCTAGCTTTCTCCTAGGCGCTTAGGATTGTGCTGCGCTTAAATGTATCTATCCTAATCCTATAGATCGCATGTAGAAATTTAACTTTATTAAAGTCTGTGTAGCTAGTTCGGGTGGCCATCTCTACAGCCTTTTTATAATTCTGCTTTAATAGCTAAAAACAGACGACGTCTAGAGGCTGCAGATAATGTGATAAATATAGCGATAGTAAAAAGGGGAGTATCTTATAATTATCGCAGAACTATATAAACTTAATAGTAAGGTAGCTACTAAATCTATTAAATATAAGTAATTACTATACGCCTTTCTAGCGCGCGCGCGTTTATATTTTAAAAAACTTTAGCTACTTTATTAAGATAAAGTTATTAGCGTATCCTAATGTTAATATAGTAATTATATAGCTATTAGGTAGCGCCGTATTTATATACTAATAATAAAGGTAATTAATAGCCTATATAATAAGTATAGGTTCGAGCACCTCTCTATCGCTAGAGATTAATTTAATACTCGTGATATAATTACGCGACGTCCCTAACGTAAAGATATAAGGATAATTAAACTCTATAGTAATAATTTATTAATTACTACTAACGCCTATGCGGAAGCTGGTTTCGTCTATATTATAGGTATCTAATAGGGTGACGCCGTAGGTGTATATTACCTTTTTAAGCTTAATAAAATAATAGCTATAAGCTTTAAACGTCGCTATTATTATATAATTAATATGCTACGACTTCTGCTTTATGCGGCAATAGTCTAGATTTCTTAATAGCTATCGCGATAGCTAGTCCTTACTAAGTAAGGGAGCTCTACTATTAGGGTACGCGCGATTAAGAATATATTAAGTAGTACTTTTTAACTATAGCATAAGGTATAGCATGCTAATAGTGTCGTAGCAACGTATATATGACTTTAGCGCTTTATCCTAGGTCTCTGAGAGTCGTAGATTCGTGCCGCTGCGGTCATGGCGGCTGATCCGGCCTCTAGCGCGCGCTCGAAGTTGCGAAACAGGCACGCTCCATTCGCGTGCTGTAGCTGCAAAATTAGGTATTTCTAAGTGTCCGATTACATGGCCCTTTGCACAAGCAAAGGTAGCTGGCGCAACCCTACACAAAGAGACCTTGCCAGCAGTCTGGTTCATCCGCACAATTCCGGGCGGAATAAAGGGCAACTCTCCTTAATTAACGGAAATAGATTAGCGTATTAGTGGAAGACATAAGGATATAAGAGCCTTATATTCTTACAGGAATACAGAGAACAGATATAACAATTTATACCTTAATTTATCTTATTAGATTACCTCTCTAATCTAATAATTAAGAGTCTCACTGCCTTAACTAATACTACCTTATCAAGCTAATCGCAATAGCCCTATCAACCCTTAGAAATCCTACAGTAATCTTAACTAACTACACGAATTACACACTATAGCTAAGACAGCTTAAAACAAGATGCTAATTCTTTAGGGTCTAGAATATTATCGACCCAGCGCTGATAGATAAACCAAAGCAGAAACCCGCCATGCCAATACCGCCGTTAATAGGCAACTACTAGCTAAACGCTATCTACACGAATGCGAACCTAAATAACGCACTAATATTACTATTTTATTTATCGCTAGCAGGCGCGAAAGCATATAAAGATAATAGTAACTACTATAAAGGATAGCTCGAGATCTATAAGGTTATAGATCGAGCCTATCAAGAAGAAAAGGCAGACCTTAATAAGGTGGTCACTTTTCTCTAGTTAATAATCTCCGCGCATCTCTAGAACAACTACTATATTTCTAGAGAAATAATTAAGCAATAGATAAATAACCTTATAATTATAATTAGGGTTAACCATTAAGACAAATATAGATAATTAAGAATAAGGTATTAAGAAGCGCTTAAGCTAATAAAAATAGCCAGATTATAAGCTGCATAGCTCTCTAAGTACGATTACGCAGCCACAAAAGCAGAGACTAATTAGGTTCTAGAACTTTAAAGGCTAGACTTAGTGAAAGAAAACTTTATAAAGGCAGTTGTCTATATCGCACTTATGTGGGTAACAACCTTCTAGCAATATAGAAGCAAGGATGTAGCTGTCTCACGGAAGCACATAATAAAACTCTTCTAAGACTACATAATCCTGCAGCACCTAACCAAGGGTAAACAAAAGGGCGCTTTTACTATTGCAGGGTTATCTCTCGCTGAAGGTGGTGAACCCACCCAGGCCACAGACAGGGACGCCTCTCTTATAGATAAAGCAGCATTATCTAAAAGTCGGGGAAGACCTTAGAATTATAAATAATAAAATAATAATTAACGTACTAGAACTAAGCGGTCGCCTTAGAGCCTTAAGCTAATAATAGTTAGTGGCAATTACTGCCTTGCTTATAAACTATGCTATAGTCTTTAAGACTATTTCTATGCCTTTCTAGACAAGTAGCCAGACTAGTTCACACTAAACCCTCTTATAGTAAAGCTAGTTAAGCTTAGGCTAGAACATGATACCGACTTCCAAGAGAAGTTAAAAAGAACAAAAAAAGCTAAATTATAGGCACCTAAAATTAAACAATTACATACTCCCACTCTACCTTAAATTACTAAGGCTAATAATAAATAACTAGATGGACGCAAGATTACTAAAATCCTAGCAAGCTTTAACGCCGCATCCTTCTACACTAACCTAAATACGTACCCATTGCAACGCTTAGCCATACTCGATTTAGGCATAACCTGCCATATCTTTAACGACATTAATCGCTTTGTCTTATACTGTCCACCGGCGCCAGGAGACTTTATATGGGCAGGGAATACATAAATATGGATTAAAGGATACGAGAGCGTCTATCTTAACGTATAAAGTATAAATAGTAATTAATTAATATAGCTAGATAATGTGGCCTATTACCCTAATCTGCTCTATAACCTTGTATTATTCCAATTACTCTAGAGGCAAGGCCTTTAGTGGGATATAAGAGCAGACCTAACGACTCTAAAGAGAAGAGATAATACTATGCTAGCAGAACTCTAAAAGCTACATAGATAGTAGGTCTTAGAATATAAAATAAGGCTAGTAAGTAGTATTCCTACTAATGCTGCGCACGCCACTTACAAGACTAATACACGCACTAAATAAAGACTATAGAAGGTAGACGCGTAGACCTGGCACTAATAATTAGGCTATTTAGGCCCTTAGGCCCTCGAACACCTCGTGCAGCAATCTAAGGGGGTAAGGATTAAAGATCTCCTTATAGTTAAGTGTGATACCTATGGCAAAGCAAAACTAAAATGGCAAATACGCTGGCAAGCTAGAGATCTAATAGAAGGTCCTGGCGAGCGAGTCGTAATCGATTTTTACGACTATAAAGCAGATAGCTTAACAAGAGAGAAGAGCTAAATACTAATTACTAACTAATTCTCTAGCTTTGCATAGGACTTCTACTTTAAGAATAACTACCTAGCATAGTTAATTATTAAATTACTTAGTACCTTTGTGTAGTTTATAGAAGTATAATATAATATTATAGTAAAAATAATTAAATCCGACAATAAGATCTTCTCTATTAAGGTAAACGTTAAGAAGTAGTGCTTAGCGTAAGGTATTAAGATTAAGCCTTTAGCACCTAATACTTAAGTATAAAATAGAGGAGCTAAACGCTTAGGGGGTGTAATTAAGAAGAAAGCGCGCGCGATGCAACTTAACTCTAACCTATCTTAGTAGATATGGCCTAAGATTACCCGAGCTACAGTCTACTTATACAATTAAACGCCAAACTACGCTAATTAATAGCGATCTCTATATAAAGTGTTCTTTACGATAGTAGCTTTTCAGAACGGCATTATTACCCAACCGAAGAAGCCTAATTAAGCTCACCTAAAAGCATATAGCTGCAAAGCTTTTACGATAACTAACAATATAAAACGCAGTAAGAGCAGGCTTTAGAAGCTTAACCCTAAGGCATAGATTGGCTACCTTATTAGCTACAAATTAACAAATATCTGGAGAATATGGATTCCCTCTCTAGCAAAGACAATTAGTACTCGCAACGTGATATTTAACGAGGATACTATGTTCTTAGGCAAAACTAAAGACCTAATAGAAAACCTTATGCATAGCATATTAGAAGAAATAGTAGCCTAGGTGCAATTAGTAGAGTTACCTCCCTTACCTTAATAAAAGCATGCTACTAAGTCCTTCTTTAAGGATAAGATAATTAGTAAAGCGCTAGAGGAAGAGGTTAAAGGAGCTCTTAAGTATAGGCAAGGCAGGAAAGTTAGATATAAATATTTAACACCTTCCTTAACGCCGCTACTAGTAACACTCCTTGCATAATTAATAGCAGGAGGCGATTAAGCTATACCACCCTAAAGAGTGTAAACAGGGCAGTTGCAAACAAGCCTATAGGCTATAGCCTTTATAGCAGGCACTAAAGCCAGTAGCAGTAGCAAATATAAAGACAAGACTCTTAATAAGGCGTAGCTTTAATAAATAATTATATTAGGCAAGAAGCCACATCGAAGCGTGCTTCTAGAGCCACCCACATGCCAAAGCAAGCTCGAAGATCACCCTTTCTATGATATATAGAAGGAAGCAGAACGTTCCTATCTATAGAGCCATAAGGAAATAAAGTCCTGGAGTGAGGTTATAACCGCTCTAGTGAAAGTGGCAGGCTATCAAATCCTCGACTATATATAGGTATATACCTACAAGTTTAACAAGCATTATTAATTACAAAAGTATAAGGCAAGACTAGTAGTGTAAGGTAATTAACAGCGGCACCTTACCTCGCAAGAAACCTACGCTATAACACTTATAGGATAATTATTCTACATGCTTATAGCAATTATAGCTCGTTTTAACCTAGAACTTACCTAACATAACGTTACTAACGCGTTTGTCCACGCGAAGCTAGATAGAGAAATCTACATAAAAATGCCTCGCGGCTACTCGCGAGCAGGCACAGTCCTTAAACTACATAAAGCACTATACAGACTACGCATATCTCCACTACTCTAGCAAAGAGAGTTCACGTTAACACTCCGTAATATTAGCTTTAAAGCAGTACCCTACGAGCCATGCTACCTTATTAAGGATAGTATTATTATCTTCTTTTATGTAGATAACATTATTATTACGTATAATAAGTTATAAAAGCAAGCTGCTGAAGCTGCTCTCGTAATAATAAGTACTAAATTTACACTTATAGGTGGTAAAGACCTGCAGTAGTTTCTAGGAATTGAAATTATTAGGGACCGCTCGAGCAGAAAGATCTGGCTTTTATAAGCTTTATATATTAATAAAATATCGCGCCTTATTAATCACTATAAGATTCGCTATAATACCTTAATAAGTCTAATTAAATTGCTCCTAAGGACAGGACTAGCCAGCAAGGGTAAGATTAATAGATACTAGCGCAAAGTTAGATTAATTCTTTATACTGTAGTTATATTTTAACTAGATATCGCCTTTACAAGCTCCCGATTATTACGATTCCTGTCTAACCTAAGCAAAGAGCACTAAGTAGCTACTAACTAAGTTCTCTTTTACCTTGCTAACACTAAATTACTAGGTCTTCAGCTTAAGGGTACAGATACTTTAAAAGTAGTAAGTAACGTATCCTTTGCTAATAACACACTTAACCGCAAGAGCTCGTAAGGATACATTATTAAGCTATTTAGTAGCCTAATCGCCTGGAAAGCAAACAAGCAAGATATAGTCACTATATTAATAACTAAAGCCGAATTACTAGCACTATCGCAAGTAGCTAAGGAGGCTTTATTCACATCGCGATTGCTAAAGGAACTAAAGATTAACCTTAGTAATTCCCTTATTATAATCAATTGTAATAATCAGCAAACAATCCGACTTATTACTAAAGAAATTACTAAGTTACAGACCAAGCTCCGTTATATAGATATCTATAATTATTAGCTAAGACAAGAGGTCGCACTAGGGACAATTAAGGTAGACTATTAACGCTCAGAGGACATGGTCGCCGATAGACTTATAAAGGCTCTACTAGTAAACAAATAGAGCAAGTTTCTGCATAAACTAGGACTTAAAGATATATTAAATAAGATTACTAATTAAGAGGTTGCCCTGCAGGATCTCTAGCAAAGGATAGAGGCCTTTAAGTTAGAATAATAGATAACTGCGAAGGTCCAGCTTAAGGATAAGCCCAAGCTAAGGGGGTGTGTCTAATTACATGGCCCTTTGCACAAGCAAAGGTAGCTGGCGCAACCCTATATAAAAAGACCTTACCAGCAGTCTAGTTCATCCGCATAATTCTAGGCGGAACAAAGGGCAACTCTCCTTAATTAACGGAAATAGATTAGCGTATTAGTAGAAGACATAAGGATATAAGAGCCTTATATTCTTACAGGAATACAGAGAACAGACACAACAATTTATACCTTAATTTATCTTATCAGATTACCTCTCCAATCTGACACTAAGCTAGAAAAACTAGAGAGATAATTAGAGATACGCTGCTTAATTTTATAGCTCTTGCTATAATATTTAGGCATGGTTATAGGTTGTTTATTAAGAAAATAGAAAAATCCGCGACGAAAAGTTACGTTAGGCTGCGAAGTTACGTTGGACTGCGCAGGGCCAACCTCCGGTTGGCGTGTGGGGCGAGTAGGAGGAGACTTTGAGATCGTCAACGCCAGCGATTAGGCGAGATGCTAGTTATAGCAGTCATCGTGCGAATGGCTCGAGATGAAACGGCGGTGGAGTTGGTGAATGGAAGATTTGGGCGGCTTCTGAGCCCCCAGCTACGAATTGAATGTCTGATATAGTGCCGATGTTAGAAGATAGTCTGCGAACTTTCCGCTAGTATCGTGATGCTGTGTTCAAGTGCTTATTCAGCACCTTGTAGCTCTCAGACAGCAATGCAATGTGACGTGACGTGTGGAGGTCGTGACGTATCTCCCTATTCGATCAAGCATGGTTCCCCATCTTACCCCACTCATGCCGTATGCTTTGTTGCTTTGCTGGCAGCCTCAACAGCGGCTGCTTGTCGATAAGGTGGAGATCCAAGTCATAAGCACCGGCCAATTAAGAAAGGGTACCCTCGCACACGAGTACCGCCAAGTCAGCAAGACGCAATGCACGCGAATACGTACTTTCGAGCACATTGCAAGACCATGAGAAACTTAGGGAAGATCCATTTGGTGAAACTCGTTTCTGCTTGGTACCTAAGTAGTTTGGTACCTAAGTAGTTTGATACCTAAATAGTTTGGTACCCGATCGGAGCCATTCGGAGGGGAGCTCAACAGCATCTACCTGACGTTCCCGCATGAGACTTGTTGACAATCATCAATGCGATAGCCTAAAGTGCGGGTCAGACCAGACAATATGGAGCGTGTCCGCTGCGGAGCATTGAATCTCGGGCTTTCCTTGAAGGCTGTTAAGATCGGAGTGAGGTACCACATCACGCTGTGCTGTAACAGGAAGGAAGCAACCATCGCGCCGTCCTCGGCGAGACTTGAGCTTATTTCGACGACGACAATATCTACAGAGCCGCCAAGCATAATATGGCGGAGATGGAATAGCGGACGCCGTTGTTTCAGAGAATCGGATCGTCAATATGGCCATTGGTGGAGTGGTTGGGTGGAAGAACGAAGCCACAAATGTCCGCAGAAGCGACGAAACGTTGCAGGATTGGGTGAGCGTGTTCCACAAAATCTAGTCGAGTACTTCTCATACATGCAAAGAAGTTGTCGAAGAGAATGTAGACACGACGACCGGAATGTGAGATCCACTCAGAGAAAGTGGTTGGCAAAATTTATGCAAATGGTGAAGACGCGGTGCCCGCCGCAACTAGCCCCGCATTTCACCTTGACTCAGATCTACGATAATCTATTGAAGAGGCGGCCCGGGGGCGACCATCGTAAGGTTGTACCGTTGTCGCCGCAATCAAAAGCCTCGGCACGCGAAGCTTTATTTCAAGTACTAAACCGCGTGAAGGTCTGCTATGTCACATTACTTCCTATGCGAATCCGAAGCTTCATTAGTGGCTGTTCGAACACATTTGAACGCAAAACTAAGGTTGAGGTTGGCCATGTGTTTCATGGCATGAGAAAGGCGAAACACATGCACTCAAGCGTCCCGTTGCATCTACCCGTGCCGTGACCGGGGGGTAAAATTTCCTCGA
The DNA here is from genome assembly GCA_010015655.1 of Bimuria novae-zelandiae CBS 107.79. Classification (NCBI taxonomy): domain Eukaryota; kingdom Fungi; phylum Ascomycota; class Dothideomycetes; order Pleosporales; family Didymosphaeriaceae; genus Bimuria; species Bimuria novae-zelandiae. Next base: position 203,853 of record ML976721.1, read on the forward strand.
GGATCTGTGGCGGTGTGCGCAGTGCACAGAGATTGGTCAGATGAAGATTTTAGGGGGGTTTCCAGTGGTTGCTATCAATGAGGAGCCGTGCGAACCGCGCATGGAAATGAAGAGGAAAAATTCCAGATTTGATGTTCCGCTCAGGAGTTGACTGTTGAGGCGGTGGCTGGATTAGCACGCTTGAGTCATCAAAGTCGTCAAACATTTCTCTCTAGTTCAGTACGGTTGATGCCCCTTTCCACGTGAGGCGCCTCGCACCTCCATGGTACATGGCGCTAGATCATCCGAAGGCATCGGCCAAGGTTCATCAGTGTCCGCGTCAATGCTTTCCCACGAACCTCGATAGGGAAAGCTGCCTTTCAATCTTCAATAAATCGAGTAGATGGTTTTGTAACCATGCAGATTTCACAGCAGGAGCGATCGCCAGCGCGCCCAGAGCATGCCACCATACCTGCCATGTACCGGTCAAGCGCGTGATGCAGCAGCACACGTCAGCCTCTGTGTTTGCAGAGTTTGAGACTGCGTGGGCGGAAATACAGCCGGTAATGATGCGCCTCTACTGGAGCACTGGAGCACACGGAGACCGCTCTCGTCATAGCGTGCGAGGGCGGGCAGTTTTGCACCACTTTCGGCTAGGGTTGGCCTGGCCAATGCTATGCTGGACACGCAAGGGTCTCGTGCTCTAAACGGGGATCAGCGCCCGCTATTCGCCGTCGACGCTGCGCTAGCCGTGTCCAAGGCTGTCCAGCAGGGAGCTTGGGCCTCCTGACATGGTGAATGTTGACGCAGGCTAGAGTTGTGCAGAGAGGGCGGACGCTGGCGATGGTTGGGGATAAAGACGCTGGTGTTGCACGCCCACAGAGGCCGGCGGCGAGCGTGTGTCTATAGGACGGAGGACACAGAACACCTGTCCAGGCGCTGGAGGCGGGTTGTGGAAGGCACAGTATACCGTTGCGAGCACGCCAGGTTGATTCTGCAGAATGATACAATGAGCTGCGGGGGCAGCCACACCACTCCGTGATGGCGGGACCAACACAGGCAAATAAGAGCGCAAGGCCGAGAGCGGCAGTGGCCGCCGTTTTCCACATCTCGTGAGGGGACAAGAACCTTGGAACCCTAATGGCGGAGCAAGACAGAGAGGCTGGACAGCGGTCATGCGATCAGCTGCAGCGAGATAGCCAGCAGCGTTATCAGCGCCGTCGCCGCGTCTCTGCGTGGAGTGCCAGATCGTGCGCGCTGGTGAAGTCAGGTCTGGGCTGCGAACAAAGGCGAAACTATGCACGCAGCACCGTTTCAGCAGAGTGCATAACACACTCGAATCGCGTTCATTCGACGACGCGAGGGCCAGGCGGCGCGCTGCAGCGAGCGGGTCTGCGGCGGCTGCAAAGTCAAGAGGACGTGCTGGGGAGACAAATTTCGGAACATCCCTGCAGCGCCCCTAGCAACGAACCCTCGCAGCTTAAAGCACTCGCAGCCCTTTCGTGGCGTGATGTTCTTTCCTTCAGCCTCTGCCTCTCACCGATTCTCGCCGTCTCCGTCGAGTCTTCTTCACTGAAGCTGCCACCTGCCGGCACAGAGCCTTCTTCTTTCCGTACGTCTTTGTAATTCACCGCGAGACTTGTCTCCACCTCGCTCTTCCTGCCTACACCGCCGCGTGCTCCCGCCGCCCCGTTCTATAACCGTACTTCTATAGCTAGGATAGCAAAGCTACAAACATGTCCGCAGCCGTAGAACACCCGCTCGTCGAGCCCCAGCAGTCAGCTCCTATCCTGGACGCCAGCGCCCCGGAGACGAAGAACGAGACCCCTTCTGCTGCTGCCGCGACTGAGGACAAGCCTACCGACGCCGCTGCGTCGGTTGAGGAGACGCCCAAGACCGACGGCGAGACCGTCGCGGCCGCGCCCGTCGAGGAGAAGAAGGAAGAGAAGCCTATCGAGCCCATTTACAGCGGCGCTCTCGGCTACAAGGCTCCTGGCCTCAAGAAGTGGGTTCGGTTGCATTGACAACATGGTACGGCAGCTGACAGACCGACAGTGCCTTCCGCTTCTCAAAGAAGTATTTCTGGTTCGGCGAGGATGCCGCTGTTCCGGCATCCAGCCTGAGCGCCTACCTTCGCGGCGAAAAGGCCGAGGTTGCGCACCCGACTGCTGCGTGGTCTAGCGTCACCGGCAAGGGACTCCTGTACTTCGTCAAGCACGCCGACGAGAAGGCGACCCCTGCCGGTGTCCTCAACCTTGTATGCACGTTGATGGGAAATGCGCGTACATCTTGCTAACAAGTCCAGGCTGATGCCACTGAGCTCACTAAGGACGGCACTGTTGCTTTCCACTTCAAACTGCACGGCCACAAGCACACCTTCGAGGCCCAGACTGCCGCTGAGCGCAATGGCTGGTTCGTCGCTGTTGAGAAGGCCATCGAAGAGGCCAAGGCTTCCAAGGACAGCGTTCTCGCCAACGAGACCTACAAGGAGGAGCTCGCAAAGCTTGGTAAGTCGTAAATTTTTTCTTTTTCCGTCGCGTCGCATCGCGTCGCGACTTAGGGCGTTGCATTCGCTTGTTCCCGCATTGCAGACGCACTGACGCCCCACAGGCAAGCCGATTACACTAGCTCCCACGGTTGCCGCCGGCTCCACCCCCAAGAAGAGCACCGATGTTGCGCCTAAACCCGCGGAGGGTGAGGTTCCTGCCGCTGAGGAGTCTGCTGCTCCGGCCCGTGCTGGGTCTTCGTCATCCAGCTCTTCTGACGAGGAGAAGAAGAGGAAGAAGGCTGCCAAGAGCAAGAGCCGCTCTGTGTCCCGTGGAAAACGTTCTTCCATCTTCGGTGGCTTCCTTGGAAAGAAGGACAAGCTCGAGGAGAAGTCTGAAGAGAAGAAGGAGGACGAGACCGTTGTTCCGGCCGAGCCCACCGCTGAGAGTGAGTCTGTTCATCCTTGCACTCTGATTACAGCTAACATGGATAGCTTCTACTGCTGCTCCCGTGGCTGCTCCGGTCATCACCTCTGAGATCCCACCTGTCGAGGATAAGAAGGCCGAGGAGACTGCTCCCGCTGTTGCTCCTACTGAGGAGAAGAAGGAGGAGAAGCCCAAGCCCACCAAGCGTGGTTCGATCTTCGGCAACTTCGCCCAGAAGCTCAAGAGCCCCACCCACGAGAAGAAGGAAGCTGATCTCCTCCCTGCTCCTGCTAAGGAGCCCGAGACCGGCGCTGAGGCTCCCAAGCTCGACGAGCCTGCGACCACCGAGACCGCTCCCGTGCTTCCTCCTGTGGCCCCTGTCGAGGCTGCTCCTCTTGAGAGCACCAACGAGGCTCTCAAGGCCGACGACCCCAAGGAGGCCAAGCCTGCTACTACCACTCCCCACAAGGAGAAGCAGTCGTTCTCTTTCGGCAAGTTCCTTGGTGGCAGCAAGGACAAGGCCAAGTCTCCGGCTACGGAGAAGGCACCTGAGCTGCCGAAGACCGAGGAGGCTCCCAAGACAGAGGAGACTCCGGCTGTTGCTGCCCCGGCCACTGCTGAGCCCGTGACCGAGTCTCCCAAGGACGAGGCGAAGGAGGAGCCTGCTGCTGAGGCCGCTACCACGACGCCTACCACCAAGGAGAAGAAGCGTGGCTCCATCTTCGGTGCCCTCGGTAGGGCTGTCAGCAAGGCTGGTAAGCCCAAGAAGGAGAAGGAGACTACACCTGCCGCCGAGGCCGCCGAGGCCACCGAGCCCAAGGAGGAGAAGAGTGAAGTTGCTCCCATTGCTGAGGAGACCAAGGAAGACCCTGCTGCTACCGCCACCGAGCCCGCCAAGATTGGCGATGTCGTTCCGGAGGCCGTCGCAGTAGGGCAGGACTCGAAAAGCACGCCCCAAGTCTCTGCCACTGCATAAAGTATGGTGGGAAGATCCCTCGTACGTCAACGACAGCCATGATGGAATGACGGAAAAGCAAAGAAAGCGCAACTCGCTTGTTTGACCGCACGGCTACCCCGAAAATACCCCCAGGACTTCACTCTGTTGTACGTCCTGGACTGCGTTCCCCTGCACATTTCCTCTCCTATATACCCAGTTTTGGTTCGACCAACTCCAGTTCGTTCATTTTTCTTGTGGGTCATGATCTGCCAGCGGCATTGACATGTTTTGGAGGGATCATGTGTTGTCCACGGTTTTGTCTAGATTGATACCACTCTGCACTTGTTTTCATCTCCTTTTGATACCAATGTCTGTTTGGTTCTGGCTGTCGTTTACTATGGTCGCTTACCGCGCAATACCCTTGATACCCTGCGTGCAGCCTTATGCGGTGTGTACGCGAGCGGCCACTAGGGCACCCTGCACCTAATAATCTCTAATAGAAAATGAAAGTGTTTTTGCAGGAACGAAATGAGGTTATGCGTTCGACGTGAAGGGTGGATATCATGGTGATGACGTCCTCTGGGAATAGTGATTCCAGATCGCTACCGGCGGTTGGCCCAAGTAGAGAACGGCGAGGCTTGAGATCGGCGGGGCCAGGCCTCTGCACGAATTGTGTGGCGCGGCCGCATGTCAATTGCGCTGTCCGCTCGCCATGGCTTGCTCTTTCCTGCATTAGTGTGAGTCTCGATCGCTGTTCATGTGTGAGGGCGTGACGGTACAAGAGGAAACTGTAATGCTACTCGTGTGACCGGGCTGTACCTTCTTCACACATCCAGATCGTACGAGCAGAAGCTGTAGCAGCCCCGCAGTGGTTGCGCACTTCGCCTCTGCCCTTCGCCCCCAGCACGCTTCCGCCGTCATCGTTGATCTCGGGCGCATACATTCTTCTCATGTGTATATTCTGGCGGTGACAGCAGTCCTTCGCTCGCGTAGTTTTGCGCATCGCATATCGTTATTAGGAGGACGAAGCAGTGGGAAGATGGTGAGTGAGCTTTGTTTACCACCCTTGACCGGTCGTGTGAGACGTCAAGTGGCTTGCACGACGACGACCCTCACCCAGACAAAAGCATGGAATGATGGAGGAGCGTGGACTGGCTCGCTGCTACATGCGGCTGTTTTTCCCGACGACGTCGCTGAGCTCAGTGTTACGTCAGACGTCTTGACACGCTCGCCATAACTACAGACGCATGCCTCAGCATCTTCGCCAGCTCTAGCTAATGGTCATAACAGGGTTGTTGTATATCCCGTCCCGAGCGAGGCGACGCGCCTGCCATCCAACAAAACGCCTCTCAGCGCAACATCAACGACGCGACCCCGTCGAATGCCTCCGCCCTGTCTTCGCCTCGTGCGTCGGCTTCGCAACCTGTCGCCGAAAACAGGCCCAACGTGCCTTTGAAGCCCATCGACCCTGCCCATCGCTCCAAACTGCCTAAGACGCTCGTTCCACCCACCGTGGGCAGCCACAGAAACCATGGTCCACCGCGCAGCGCTAGTATGAGCGGCCCGTTCACCCGGCAGCGGCTGGAGAAAGAGAGAAATGACTGGTGGGACACAAGGACGACCGGTTCGCCTCAAATATGGGCTGCTTTGCGGAGTATGGTTCAATCCTTGCAAAACGGAAACGTTGGAGAAGCCCAGGTTCTACTGGATGCAACAGAGTGCACCTGCCCGAACGGCATGCTCTGGCGCGGTATATTTGACAATCGAGGCGAGTGGTATAAGGTTCCCGACTGGATTGTTATCGAGCCTGAAGGCTTGGTGGACGAGGAAGATCCTAAGGACGAAGTCGGCAGCGTGGGCGAGGATGAGGACAAGGAGGTCGAGCTTGAGGATTTGGGTGACGAGGTGAAGGTGAAGTGTAGGCTGAGTACTACCGGAAAGGACTACGTCGTGAATATCCGCAGAGGAGAACGGGTGGCAAGCTTGGTCACCAAGCTCAAAGAAAAGGCCGGCGTAAGTCCTTCCATTCCTCTCTGCGAGTTGGAAAAGGTCTTGAACTGGAATTGGGTTGAGCTGCGTGCTGAGCTAACTGCGTGCACAGCTACCTGCCGACGTCGCCGTTCGGCTTGCATACGGGGGTAGATTCCTGGAGAAAGATCAACCCCTGGAACACAACCAAAATTGGAACTACGAGGTTAAGCACATTCTTGTCGCAATGGTACTTGAGTAGTCCTTCAATCGGCCACTGCGGAATCGGCGTGATGCTGCTGAGAGCCCCAGCGGTACCGCTGAGAGAGCTAAAGATGCCATCACATCACTCCTCGCAAAAAGTCCGTGCTTTTCTATAAAAGATGGACACGACAAGAGCAACTACACTCTGCGCGTATATTGCACGTTCTGGGGGAGGAAAAGCACTCGGCCAAACCCACCCATGTCAACCACGGTTGAGTCACTTCCCGCTATCCTTCTTCCATCCCTTCCGACTCCAGCTAGAGGTCGATTTGCTAGGCACCTAGACCCAGCAGGGGCCATGACCAACGAACCGCCTACGACTGTACGGGACCCTGCTCAAGTTCTGAACACTTCACGGACTCTCTTTCTTGGTCATCGGTCTCTGCCTACCAGTCAGCCTTCGCAACATTCATCTGCAGGTAACACGCGAACGACGGGAGCCTTTGTTCCACAAACACCAGGCCGGCCCCCTCCGCTACGGCCACTGGCACATCCCAATGTCTACCGGTCATATAGCATCGTCTATCAGTCACATCTTGCCCCTAGGAGTCTGGCACCGGTTCCCCCTTATACCTCTGGCCCACCTGCCCCTCATAGTTCCTCAAATTCTTCCCAAAAAGTGACATGCATGTGCAAATTGTCACGTACTATTTTTTGTACAACCGCAAGGCATTGTTTCATCGCTCTCGGCGTCACTAGCGGGCCGATCGCTTCAATACGACACTTGGCATGGTTACTCTCGGCAGCTCCCTTAAGTCACCAGCCAGTCGTCCACGCCAGGTGCTACGTCGCTCGCAGAGAAGCGGTTGCGAGGTGGTCGCGGCAAGTCGTCTTCCTCAATCTGGCCACCGCGGGTGCCCAGAATATTGAGGCGGAGGCCTCCGCAAATTTTAATCACCCCGCCTACACCGGACCAACCGCAGCCAGCTCACAATCCCCTGGCTCCTGTTCACCCAGTGCCTATTCCGGAGTCAGCCTTCTCTCAGTGAGAGCACCGACGCGGATCTCTTGATCTAGAGTTTGTGTTCCCGACTAGATCTTCACCGGATAGAACGGGGGACCAAATCGCCACACCGGAGTCACCGCAGCCAGATGGATCTCTCAATCTAGAGTTTGTGTTCCCGACCAGATCTTCGCGGTATAGAACGGGGGACCAAATCGGAGTACATGAGCCTCGGGCGAGTGGTGATGATAGGCTGCGTGGCCCTGATCATCCCTCCCCATCACGTCCTTCGGGGCAGTCTCCCACCGACCTGCACTGGCTGTCACTCGTTATGTGGTGCAGCGACGACCTAATGGACGAGTCGATTGTTCAAGACTTCCAGTGGCTTGCGCCGGCGATCACTCGGGGGGGGGGGTGAAGATGATAGGGAGGAAGAAACTGGTGATGACGCAGGGGAAGCAGGTCGCCTTTGGATCCTAAGCCGAACGAGCGCAGCGATACGTCGACCGATCGTTTTCCACAGCCGCCGTACCAGCCTTAGAACAGAGGTTGGGTACGTGTCACCGGGATAGGGAAGCGTAGGGCAACAGAACGACTGTTTGTGTTGCATCTGTGCTCAGCGATCGGCACTTTGTTTACGGCACACGCATCGTGCACAACATATTTTTTTTTTTTTGGCATTGTTGATCACGAGCACACACATCTTTTCGGCATTAGCGCGGTTTACGAGAGATACCCCCTTTTTCAGTTTCTTACTCGGCCCCGGGATTTGGGTTTTCTCTTTCGTTTTTCTGTTCGACGGGGTAGGAGTAATGAGTATGGGAGGTAATGTTAGTTGTGTGGAAGAGAGAAGGGTAATAAATTGGTTGGGAGGGGCAGTGGAACTACTGATATATATATCCATGGGTCGAGAGTCTCTTCTCGTGCAGATGGCGTAATGCATATTCATATTGCTCGAAGAGGGATGCTCTGGTGAGATTTTTTTCTTTTTCCTTCTGAAAGCTATGAGAAATACTACTATTGCAACACTGCTATGGAGCGGTTTCGAGGCAGGTCCAGACCACAATATTACGCTGCATCGCCACAAATGTCCTCGAGTTCACGTAATATCATTCAAATATGAGGATTGAGCCAGGGCGTGCGCCTCTGGGCTCAGCTAATCTCATTCATCTAGACGTCAAGATTTGTATAGCTTCTATGTTCGTGCTCATCGTGCGGGAAGAAGACAGTCATATAACGAGTCTACCCGCCTGTTCCATGCCAGCCATAGACTGAAGCGTGATAATAAAGGGCATACCGTATCCAGGGACGATGCCATGCCATGCCATCTACCATGAACACCGACCGTCATAAAACCTATCCCAGTTCCCGTCCTTGTGCAACCGCCAACGCCGTAATGCACTTTTCGTATAACCTCGTAAACGCGTACAGAGAGGCTTCCCGCAATCCATGACGTGTATAGATAAATCAGGGGGATAATAATAACAAATCACAGCTTCGTATCCTGCCTCGTCGAATCGCTCAGCCTCCTCAACGGGACATGGAACCCCGTACTAGGACCCGGCCTCGTGGCATTCCCTGCCTGCGCGGCACCGCTCGCATTCCCGCTCGCGTTCGCACCGCTGGCAGTCGTCCGCGCGGAGTGGCGCTGCTGCAGGGTGGCGCTCATCAGCCAGTGGAGCTGCATGCGCATGCCGTTGATGGCGGCGTTGGTGTGCAGCATCTCGTCTTTTGTGCGCTGGCTCTCGTTGATGACCATCATGTTGGTGCGGCCTTCGAGCTCGGTGAGGGCGCTAGCGATGCGGTTCACTTCGTCGCGCAGAGACTCGTGCAGGGTGAGGAGGTGGTGCACTTGGGAGTCGAAGGGCTGCTGCGCAGGGTCGGTACCGTTTTGGGGCGGAACGGGGAACGAGGCGGGCGGGAGGCGGAAGTCAGGTGTGGGGATGAGATTTGTGGGATGAAAGGCGTCGGCATTGGTCGGGTCGAGAGGATTGGTGACGGGGAAGGACGAGGACGAGTCGTTCGCGGGGTAGAGCATGTTAGTGATGGTGGAGAGACCGTCTTCAAGGATGCCGACTTTGCGAGCCAGAGGCTCTAAACGAGCTTCGTTTCGTTCAATACGGGCTTGCTGTTCGCGGAAGTGTGGAGTCATGGTCGCCATTGGGCAACTCTTCTCATGTACATGTGTCTGCGCGCGCTCTGCGGTAAAGGTGCATCCAACTATTGTTCCCTGGCATGGAGTGATGACCTTGCCACAAGCGTCTTTGATGTGCGGTTTGAGATCGAGGCGGAGGAGGGAGGCATCACAATGAGGGCAGTTGGTCGACCGGTTGGCACAGGCGGTTCGCTGGTGGTCCTACATTTACGATATAAGCCATTAGATATAGCGCGCTCAAATAACAGCATACCTCGAGGTCCTTCTTCATCATCGAGACGTGGCAGTCCTCACAACTCACGGTGTAGTGCAAGCAGCCCTTGTGGAAGTCCTTCTGCGAGATGTGCAGCCGGCAGTCGCGTTGGGCACATTCCACGAGCGTGTAGTCGCAATACAGCATCACGTGGTCGTGCACATTGACACGCTGCTCTACCCAGCCGCACCCAGACTTGGAGTGCGGACACTTGACGACCAGCTCGTCCAGCATTGTCTCGATGATCTTGGGCACCGGGCGCGTGTCCTTGTCCGGGTCTATGCGACTGCGGCAGGTCGGACACGTCTTGCGGCCCTCCGGCTGATTCAGCCAGGCATGGTCGAGGCAGTCGCGGCAGAAGAAGTGGCCGCAGAAGAGCTGCACGGGCTTGTCGAAGGGCGAGTGACAGATGAGGCACACGAGGTTGCTGTCGGGGGTCTTTAGGTATTCGAGGAGGTGCAGGTCGGGCGGCTGCTTGGCGATGGTGGTGCGGCGGTTCTTCGAATTCAATGAGTTTGATGCGCGGATTTGAAGTGGTGAGGGGCTGCTGGGAGGGCCACCGACCGGAAGCACGTCTGCTGCTGCCGCGTCCACGACCGCGTTCGACGAAGCACGCGAGCTCCGCCGGGTGGGGATGGGTGCGGGGGACGGCATGACTGGCGGCGTGTGAAGCGGGCTTCAAAGAGTGCCCAGAAGAGGTGCCTCTATGCAGAGAAGTAGTCCGGCGAGAGGTGAATTATCTCGCTAAAAGGTTGATCAGACTGAGGTGCGGTCGGTGGAGGAGGAAGTGAGCCGCCCTCGCTCGCATCCGTCCCACGGCGAGGGCGCGGGCGCAGACAATCAGAAGAGAGGCGGTGTGTAATGGGCGGGCAGGAATACGCACTCGCCCATGCCTTCGTCCAGTACTGTGGTGCAAAAGCGAAACATGGGCCACAAACATAGACAGTCGCCCATTCCATCGCCGGAGGGCGTTCCGAGATCCCTCGGGACGGGAGCTTGCCTTGCGCGGGCCCCGCGCATCTGGCAGCATCCCAGCGCAAGGCCATCTTGCATCCCCGAATTCTACATCTGAGCGTCCCAGGGGGCACTCTCTCTCGCTGCCTTCTTCCCGCCGCCGCGCCGCCGCCGCACCCGCACCCGCACCCGCATTGGGAGGCCGCCATTCAACTATAGACTACACCATCAACCACCATGTCGACAACGAACCCGCCGCAGCTCTTTCTCCTCGCCGACCACATCAAGCTTTCCCTCCTCGAGCGCCAACGCGCAATCTCCCTCAATCTCTCGCCCAACACACAAGATGGCCAGATATCCCGGTCACTGGAGCAGCTCCGCTCAGGCATCGAATCGCTCGAATCGCAAGTCGCAGACACCGCCGACGAGTATGCCTTCCTTCCCTTTTCCCCATATCTTATAGCAGTCCAATTAACACTTCACATAGATCCATAACATCCCAACTCCCTCGCCTCCGCGCCAAACTTGCGGACCTCTCCTCGCAATTCAACCCCAACGCTCCTCCCTCCACCGGGGCGAGTGCCCCAACCCCCAACGACCCCTCCCTCGTCCCCGCCTTCACCGCCGCGCAATCCAAAAAGCCCGCTTCGAAATCCGTCCGCTTCACCGACACCCCCTCCTCCGAAGATGACCCCAACCGCGCCTCTCTCTTCCCCTACCGCGACGACCCGGACCCCTCAGAAGGCCCTGACCACTCCTCCCTCTCCAACCAACAAATCCACAAGTACCATTCACAAGTAATCAGCGAGCAGGACGAGCAGCTCGACGCGCTCGGCGCCTCCATCGGCCGCCAGCGCGAGCTCAGCATGCAGATTGGCGACGAGCTCGACGGCCAGGTGCTGCTGCTCGACGACGTGGAGGAGGGGGTTGATCGGCACGCTGCGCAGTTCCGGAGGGCGAGGGGACGGCTGGATCGGTTTAGCAGGAAGGCGAGGGAGAATTGGAGTGTGACGGTGATTGTGGTGCTGATTTGCATCTTGGTGCTGTTGATTGTTATCACGAAATAGTATAGAAAGGAATGAGAGGAAGGGGAGGGTATATAGGATGTGGTGGGGTTGAGAAGATTATAATGGCTTGTATGCATAGACGGCGTCTTGGAGCTTCGGGTATGGTGTGCTGGTGCTGCACCATCTCATGTTATCATTTTGAGCTATTTACTCCTTGATCAGTTCAACTATATCTGTATACTCTTAATATCAACACATACATGTGCAAATATTTGTATTCGATTCACCTCACATGCCATAAAACACACAACCGCTATCGTACTTGTCCGCCTTCGACTCATCCACTCTCCCCATCCATGCTTCATCTATCCTAATAGTAATGCCTGCGCTCCAAAACACTCGCTGATGCAAACCTATAGCCCTATAAACCACACACACAACACGAGCTACCAGGGAAAGCGACGTGGTACGAAAATTGTAATGCAAATCTGCGGTCCGCCCAACAGCCAGTGACGACGCAAAGGGTATCTTTAGGGATGGAAAACGAAACCTCCGAGCGCAAGAGCATATATAACCCGCCGCCGCCGCCGGGCTCGAGTCGGCGAAGAGGGCGTGCCGAATTGATAACTTTGAGGAACACAGGGAATGGCGTCTTGAGGAGGTTGTATAGGAAGTGGTCGGCGGTGTATAACGTGAAGATGCAGACTGGTTCTGGTCTTTGAGCGCCTGGTTCAGGAATCCGTCCGCGTGGCCTCCCTCGTCTGGAGCATGACGCGTGTAGAGTTGCGTAGTACCCAAGTAAGGTCTTGCACCTCAATGTAAGCCCATAGCGGCCTTGGACTTGTCGTAGACGACATAGGTGATCGATACAGCGGGAACGACCTTGAGTAGGTTCGGCGTGAGACCCTTGAACAAGCCTCTCATTCCCTCGCCTTTGACCGTCTGGCGAGTGACATCCACGATGCCCGTGTACGTCCGAGGGTGTAGGACTGTTCCTTGACTCTGTAATCGGGTGCGAAGGAGATTGATCGGGTAGACGACACTAGCGCCAAACGCTCCTGAAAATCCTCCAATTGCTGCCGTCATAAAACCCCCAGGCGCTGCGTCTTCTTCGTGGCAGCCACGTTTTCGAGCGTTGCGAGATGTAATGGTCCGCTTGAGATATTCGAAGGTTCCAAGGTCCAAAGCGGCATAAGGGAAGATGCCAACGAGGCCCATGCCAATGCCTCGGTAATATGCGGCGATACCTCCATGACGCCACATTTTCTTTGCGGTGGCAATGATGAGACGATTGCCATGCAGGCCTCCGGAGACGGTCTCGCACTGCATTCGGCTGTCGATGTTGTCAGCTTGTAAGTTGCTGCTAGAGGAGCTCTGAGTGGACTTACAATTTAAGGGTATCAATAGGATAAACGGCGAACTGCGATATCATTCCTGTCCTGATTAGTACGAAACCCTAACCAGAATGCGTCACATCCTCACCTGCCATGCCACCAGCTACAAACTTTGACCAAGAGTGGATTATCGCAGGGTCATTGTGGCCTTCGAGGGTAGCAAAAGCGCGTTTCGCGGCCTGGACAATTAGTTCGCTAGATATTCTAGGGTCTGCAGATACACGTACTTCGTAGGCACCGAATTTGATAGCCGATTCGGGCATAACCTTGACGACGTTCAATCCGTTGCCTTTTGCGAGTCATTAGAGCAACCAGAGGAAGGACATCTGAAGCTTACCAGCGTAGAGACTACGCACACCACCTGCCTGCCAAAGCTCCTTGGTCGCCCCGGCGAGCGGGCGCCATGCGTTCAAGGCCGCTCGAAAGACACTGCCTGACTTCGCAGCCGCTACGGCCTCTTGGGCGACGTCGGTTTGCGCGATGAGGTAGACCTTTAGACGGTCGAGGGGTGCGGTAGAGGTACGAGAGACTAGATGTAAGTGTATGATGAGCTAATGCGTCGCATGCAGTGATTTCGGAGCGTAACATACCAATTCCAGCAATCCCTCCCGCCACGAAGTACTCTATATCAGGAAAACAACCAATCAGCACTGATGCTACACTGTGGACAAGCGGCTTCTGTTCCACACCAGCGGAAGCAGAGAGGTCCCCGGCATGGTAGCGTGGCGGGAGGGTCTGCGCATATTCGGCCGGCACAGCCATGTCAAGCGGATTGAGAGAATCGACGAAGACAGAGGCGGAGAGGGGTGGTGTTTTTGCAACGAGAAATATGGAGCCAAAAAGAGAATGAAGAAAGTGTATACCTAGTCCGTATATGGTATCGTCGCTGATGAGAACGTCACCTTCCGGGTTGATGTGGTGAGTTGCCTGGTAGTAACTCATCACCTCATGCAGATTTGGCGAAATTCCGGGGGTGAACAATAGGAAATCTCTGCATAGACGTCAGTGTAGGTAGCTACGATTCGAGTTTGAAGTGAATGCAAAGGCTCCTGGAGCACTGCTGCTGGGGGGTGAAGCATGGCATCACTGCGGGTACGTACCGCCATTCTTCAAAGCTTATGTGCCCATCATTGTTGGTGTCCACCTCGGAGAAGAACACGTCCAATTTGCTGTTAGGGACTGCCAGCCCGGCACGCCTAAAGGCGAGCCGCAGCTCTTCCCTGGATAATTTCCCGTTTCGGTCGATATCGATGCTCTTGAAGAGCTCGAAAAGCTCCCTTTCTGTCTCCTGGACGAAGGTGCGGAACTCTTCACCACCAGTCAGCACGCGAGTGGCGGAGCAGCAGCAGCGTCTAACCATGATATGATATCTTCCCGTTCCCGTCCGTGTCGACCGTTTCCATGACCTCTGCCAGAATCTTATCCGCATTCTTCAACGCTGCTACCCGTTAGCTAGAGCTACCAATTCGCAGGCAGCGTGGCATCATACGATGGTCTATCTTCCGCAAGCCCTTCTTCAGCCCTGCAAGGTCCAAGTGCCCCTGTTTCCGCGTGTCGAGGGTCGCCCATAATGCCTCCACCCGTGCATCCTGTGCCTTCGCGGTCTCGGTGTCCATCGTCGCGTTATCTGTGGTCTATCATGGCTATGGGTCGCGGATCGCTGGATAAGGCAGCGCTCGGTCGGACGAGGGCGAATTGGGTGCACACCGAGAGCCAGGTTGGGAGCATAGGTTGTGAACGATGAAAACAGGTGGGGTGGAGTATCATGTCGAGCGAGCTTTGATCCGCCTAGGATGCGCGCCCACTTCGGAAGGAGCCACGGAGCTACCCTGCCGGTCAGTGCGCCGCGACACTAACGCGCCACCCCAACAGATGTAGCACCTCAACTTTGACGCGCCGCATCTCCACCAATATGGATCCGATTGAGGCTGCAATCATCGCTATCGACTCACGAGAACCTGGAGAAACTTTCTCATATAGAAAAATTGCAGAAGAATTTGGTGTTGTGCGGTCAACATTAACGCGCTGGCATAGACGCGCCATGCAGGCGCGTATATAGCTACTATAGACTCGCCAAAATCTCAACTAATAACAAGAATCTAAGCTCCTATAGTATATACAGTGTCTTACTTAGAAAGGTCTACCCCCTACGCGTTAGATAATCTAAAACTTTATATTAATTATTACTAAAAAGGATATCTCTATATAATAGGTTAATCGCTTTATTAGGCGCCACTCTAACTCCCTAATCTTGCGATGGACGACTAGGCTAGATAGTAATTACTATAACGCTAATTTAGGCGTAAGATATAGGCTCTACTTTAAGCTTCTATATAAGAAAATTATAAAGTATGGTATAGAGCCTTAGCATACCTATAATATGGACGAAAAAGGCTTCCTACTCGGCATCACCGGCAGGTCAAAAAGGATCTTCGACAGGCCTATATATGAGAGTCGCCAAGTGAGGCAATCTATCCAAGATGGCAGTCGTGAGTGGATCTCGCTCATCGCATGTATATGCGCCGATAGATCTACTATTAATCCATCACTAATCTATTAATCTGACGCTAAGACTCTACAATTAAGCTAGGTTAAAGAAATTAACGTTAATTCTTATAAAGTCTTTATCACCTTATTAACCTCTAGATAGTTAAACAACGAGATAGGGCTTTAATGGCTAAAATAGGTGTTTAATCGCTATACTAAGGAGAAGGCTTGACGGTAGTGGCAACTCCTAGTCCTTAATAGGCATGGATCTCACGTTACTATAGATTTTATTAACTATTGTAATTAGAAAAAGATCCTCCTTGCGATATTTCCCCCTTACGCCACTTATACGCTACAGCCTCTAAACGTCTATGTGTTTAAGTCTCTTTCTACCGCCTACTCCGACGAGCTCTCCGCATACCTATATAGGAGTTAGGGGCTATTAATAATTACTAAAAGAGACTTCTTTACACTATTCTAAAGGGCCTAAATAACGTTAGTTACGCCGTAATTAATTGCTAAAGCTTTTAAGTATATAGGTATCTCGCCGCTAGATCCTACACTAATCCTTAGTTAATTTAATAGAGATAAGTCTCTAGAATAGAGATTACGTAAAAGCTCTACTTTAGTATTTAGCGCGTCTAATTGGCGCAAAATAGATCGGCTTTTAAAGGTTATTATTAATATAGGGGGAGGTAATAAGGCCAAGAAGCTAAGTCGCACTATATACTTAATCTCTATATAAAAGCAGCTCTTAGAGCATAAGAATTAGGGGCTACAAGAAGCCCTTATAAACTAGAAATAGCGTTAAACAAAGGGCAGGACTCTACCTTTTAAGCAGCTAGATAAGTAGCATAAAAGATTTATTTTCTAGTTACCTACCTGCGTATAGAGGGCGCGCGATTCTCTCAGCCAATAAAAGGCTAAAAAGTAACAACTACAACTCTAGAAAAGTAAGCAGAGAGAGATCCAGATAGTAAATAGGCAGCTTAAAGCTCGTCTACTATAAGAGAAGCGTGTTATACGTGCGGTAGTTAGAAATACGCGCGCTAAGGAGAAAGCTAATTAAGCTACTAAGTAACGCCTCCGTTAATAGGCTTATAAAGCTTAATAATAACTTTAAAAATATCTTAAATTACTAAAAAGGGAAGCCAGAATGCTTTAAAAGCTACTTATATAATTATAAAGAGGAAGAAGCCTACGCCGGCATTTATACGCGTTAATATAGTAATATCTACGCTATTAGCGCTAGCATCGCGTAGTAGCTAAATAATTAGAATACTAAGTAGATATTTATAATTTAACTAGCTAGTAATCTTCTATAGCTCTATAAAATCTTAACTTTAGAAAATTTCGCGATAAAAGCTTTTGTGTAAAACTCTACAGCCTCATGTTGCTGGCTGCGGTGCTGGTGTTGGGGTGGCGCGTTAGTGTCGCGGCGCACTGACTGTCTCGGCAGGGTAGGTGTGCCGCCCACGCCTTCAACATCGGCCACCTACAACCTCGGAGCGTCTTCGACACACCTTGTCTGTACACTCACCTCATTCTTTCGTCTGGTTCCAGCCCTAGAGATTCGCTGTGCAATGAATTAATCATCACCGTGTGCGCATCCATCATTTCCCCACTTTTCTATTGCAGTGCCTCCGAAACTACTCTCTTTGGACTCTGAACATACCAATTTCAAGAGGTGCCTGCACTCTATTCTAATCATCAGACAGCATGCGGTGACAATAGAAGCCCCCCGATTTGGCTTAATTCGTACGCTTGGCTTGCTCTATCAGCTCCCAGCCTCGTGCAAGAAGCAACCCCAACCATCATATCTTCACTTGCAACCGTTCTTCAAATTTACATTTGCTTCGAAATGGCATCCAGCTATTGGGAATCAACCCAAAAGAAGTTTTGGACTTTTACAAAACCCCAACTGGCTCTCGAGCGCAGGAGATTGGAAGAAACGGAACGCAACTTGGTCACCATGTATCCGCTACCGGACAGACGTCATTTAAGCATTTATTTCTATCATCGTAAGTTGACAACTGCCTTATCTACCCAACAAAAGCATCGCTAATGCCCGGCCAGAGCTATCGAAGATGGCACGACCGCTAGGTATACGGCAGCAGGCCTTAGCAACAGCCCAGGTCTACGTTCGGCGATTCTATGTCAAAGTAGAAATCCGCCGCACTAACCCAGCGCTGGTTCTGGCAACGGCTTTATATCTGGCGTGCAAGATGGAAGAGTGTCCGCAGCACATCAGGATGGTTCTAGCCGAGGCTCGACATTGCTGGGGTAGGTCATTCTAACCTCGTGAGCTTCCACATTAACTTGCCAAGTAGATACTTCCTTCAACGACATCTCGAAGATTGGAGAGTGCGAGTTCACCTTGATCTCGGAAATGAACTCCCAGCTGATCATTCATCACCCGTACCGCAGCCTAACTGAACTACAGAGCCAGTTTCAGCTAACGCAGGAGGAAACATCGCTGGCCTGGTCCATCATTAATGACCACTACTTAACAGACCTTCCGTTGCTTCATGCTCCACACGTAATTGCTATCACGGGAATGTTCCTTGCGGTTGTCCTCAAACCCACCCAAGGCGGTCTGCAGATACACGCTGCCGGCCTTGCCAGCGCACTGCAAGCACTAGGCAACGCACGAGGTGGAGCAGGACAAGGAACCCAAAACCGAGTGCAGAAGCTTGTCGACTGGCTGGCAGAAAGCACCGTGGATATCGAGGCCGTGGTGGAGTGCACGCAAGAGCTTATATCGCTCTACGAGATATGGGATTCCTACACAGAGAAGACATGCAAAGACCAAATTGCGAAATTCGTGAAGGCCAGAGGACTGGACAAGTGAGACTTTTGATGTCATCTCGAAGCCGGACGCCGATAAGGTTCGGAGGTTTCTGGGC
This sequence comes from Bimuria novae-zelandiae CBS 107.79, assembly GCA_010015655.1. Lineage (NCBI taxonomy): Eukaryota > Fungi > Ascomycota > Dothideomycetes > Pleosporales > Didymosphaeriaceae > Bimuria > Bimuria novae-zelandiae. Next base: position 222,012 of record ML976721.1, read on the forward strand.
AACCGGAAGGGGGCCGAAGTAAGACGATGACATGTGACGGGGCTGCGATTTCGGGGTCTGCTAAAATAGCAGACGAACGAGCACAATTGCGAGACAGAAGTCGGAAAGATGGGATCCCTTTCGAAACGAACGTCTACATCCGACCTGCCTTGCGGAATCGTAAAGACCACCTCGTCGAATTCCTAAAAGGGAACTACTGAATGTGACCTGGAGGCAAATGCTGAACAAGATCTTCGTGTATTCTTTGACGGCCCAGGATAGCGAGTTGACAGAGCTACGAATTCAAAGTTTGCCAACACGGGTCTGCGCGGCGATATTCAATTGGGACTCGAGAGGCGGTCTGTGTTTGAGGGTCGTCAACACTGGGTTTGACCATGCCACCGCTGTGCAGATTACTTTAGGTGCTGACCACCATCTCACGATTAAACGCGTCTGACCACCAGAGTGTCACCCAGGGCTCCCCAGGCTCGCTAACTCAACAAATTCGCCTATCTTTTTCACATTGATTGACGCTCCGTGCAGCATCAGCAGCTCAGGTTCCCCACAGCGGAGAGCGGCAGCAGTGCAAGATGGCTCCAAAGCGACAAGCGATGGCAAAGGTCAATGCGGCAGAGCTTGGCCTGTGGCAATGGTGTTTTCGAAAATGGGATGGACACTGTTGGGCACGAGCACGGAGGCTACGATCTGCTAAATATGGCGCAACAAGGACGCTTGTTTGATTGGCTCATTGCGAGTGTCCTGCATTTCTTTGTTGCCCCTCATGTGGGATGTTTCGGCATGTGTCGCACGAAAAGGGTCTTTGCTCGCCCATGGAAACGGAAGGCTGGAAGAACCAGCCAGCGTATCGCAGCGTCCAGGCGCTGGCTGCACCTATCGATCCTTGACTTCACCCTGCCCCCGCGATAAACCCGCCGCTTCGTTGAGGCCGCAGCGCCTGCGTGACCTCATGGGCCAAACACGGGCGGCATTCCAGAACAGTCGGCTCCTTGCTGTAACGAGGAACGATGCGCAATTCGGCAGGGACAGCGACAACGGAACGCGGGCGAGAGCCAGCGAGGCACTGCTGCGCTACTGGTAGCGCTGGCGAGATGCGAGTGCGCAGCCGACCGGAGTTTTGGCGACGGACTCGAGCCCTGTAGCAGCAGAGTGGACTCTGGTGAGCTGGCAGCATGCTCATGGAGCACTCTACAGCGTCGGGAATTGTCGCGTGTACTGTAGGAGGGGAATGCGCTGTCTGGTGGGGTGCTCTGCGCGTGAGCCACTGGGCGTGCTCTGTAAGATGGCGGTCAGGGCGATCATGATGGTCACGATGCAGCCCACCAACTCTCACGCCTAGCAGTCGCTAACAACCTGCCTAGCTTTGCGGCATGCATGAAGTGTTTTGGCGGCATCGCCCCCTTTGCAACATGAGGCTGGCAGGGGTTCGTCCGAGCCTCCGCCGTCGCTCGCGCTCGCAGCACTGACTGAGGACACCAGCGACTCTTTCTGACTGTCGTCTGAAGCCCTGCCGCTGCGGGCCAGTCTTCCACATTATCGCATCCGCACTTGTGCGCTGATGAAAGCGCCGGCGGATGGCCAGCGCCCCTATGCAGGCAAGTCGCCCACGGACATCCTGACGGTATGCAACGCCCAGGGCAGCGTGAGGTCGAGGCGCAGGCCGCCTTCCCATGTCCAGCCTAGGGCGAGAAGTGGGTCGCTGAACTTGCCACCGCCCACCGGTCCAATTGCAGGCGTCTGCCGCCCATCCACAAAAGCACAGGAGCGACCTGCCGCTCCTGCCCTCTCCCTCGCCCTCCGCCTTTCAGCTCTCCATATCCAACGCTACGCTCTGCACACTGTGAACCTCCTCGCTCTATCCGCAACTAATTCTCGTGCGCTCGCATCGCTCTCGCAATCGCAAACCGCCCTCGCTGCTGTGGAGCCTCCGCTTACCGCTGCATCCGAATAGCCGACCGCCCCTTCTTTGTTTTGAGTGCTCCTCACCAACAATCGGCTCCTCAACCCTCACGACGCACAACCTCCCTCATCGCAACAATGTTCACCGGCTACGGCGCACAACACCACCCTGCGCATCTTAATGCCCATAACAATCATAACCACCATGGTGGCCGCTCGCGGCGGGCACCCCGGATCTCCGCGGCGCAGCACAACAAGCAGTTTCGCCAAGTACGGACCCCAAAAGAGTTCGTCGTAGAGCCTCCGACCCTTCTCGCCTTCCGCCGCGATTTCGAAGCCGCCCGGTCGTTCGACTTGGAGGACGACGAGCTCTTCTGCCCGTTCCATCTACTCACCGAGGATGATGTAAGTGCCATGACACTTCCGGTCGGCGATGTTCGCCACCCGTCACCATCCGGCACAGGATGCGCTAACCCTCGGTCTACAGCTTCAGTCCATACACTCCTCTGGTTCCGATCGCTCATCTTTGTCGAGCGGTTCGCCCGACCAGTCGCCACTGCAGCACCAGCTTCAGCCGACTCCTTCTTTTGTCCTCTCTTCTGCGCCTAATCCTTACACCCCGGCTAGCTTTCAGTCGAGTAATGCTTCCCAAACGAAACTTCACCAGCCACTAGCTCAACGCACCCGTAATGCCATCCCCATCGTCGACCCATCCACGCGCGCTGTTGCTAGCCCACCACCATCTGTCTCTCCAAACCGACAGATGCAGCAGCAGTTCCGACGCTGGTAATGGCCTGGCAGGCACGAGGCCAAGGGCGCTTTTCGGTTGGCATTGCGGCGTGCTTGTTGCTAAACTGGTGGCTTACCCGGCATGCTTGTTGTTCACCAAGCTTGCTGTTAGATCTAATTCTCTTCTCACGATATCCTCCGGAGGATCACCCGCCTATACTATCGGTTCTCCTTGTACAAATCTACGATATCTCCTTCGACATATTGGGTATACCACTCGACACGGGCGACGGCGTTGCACTAGCGAAAAACATCATTTCCGATAGAGCGCTTCTGGCATTGTGTCTTCACGCGCTACGCATTCACGGCGGACTGCAAACAAACGGTGTTTTGGTCGCATTTTCGGTTCCTCAAGACTTGCAAGAAAATCTTTGATTACAGATGTGGGTCTTCTGTAACGTTTGGCTCTCTAACTTTTTGTCACCCGGTCGCCTCATGCGCAATCACAAAGGGTAGCTTTCTTATGTGTGGGTTTGGAAACGTTGGGATACCATGTCATGGCGCGGTGAGAGCTGGGTGTTTCTGTAGCGGTGGTGCTTGGGGTCTGGTGCATATCTCCACATGTTTGCGGGTCTGTCTCTTGATACTGTACGGCTGGGATGATTCACGTCAATCGCGTGTTGTGGCTTCGGTTTCGTTGTTTCTTTCACTATTTCACATTGTATAAGGAGTTGATGCACCCTCGGAGTCGAGCAGCGGGAGCGATCTTTGAGTTTTCTTGGATGTCTTTTGCTTGCTGGCTTACAGGGTTTGCCCTTATACATTACACGCCCAATGCTTCTCATCGGGGCAGTGAGTTTTATCCAGGAATCGCAGCTTCTTCAATGTTCAAACTTCCATCATCTCTACTGCGATCTGTGTGCTCTGTGCTATTTGGCACCAATGCGCTGGCATGGGATTTGGCTTACGACGACAGCCCCGCCGCTCGTAACAGAGGCGCCAAGGGTGTTTCAGGCGGTTTCGCGGGGCTCACTGGGGAATGGGTGGCGCCATGGCGCTATGTTTGCAGTGTGCCAGGTTCTCACGCCCACGAAAAAGTCGCAGATAGCACACTATGTCCTCCAGAACTAACTAAAGTATGTTAAGTAGAACTAAGTAAAGTACGTCAAGTCACCCCAGGCTAATCTGTGGCTTTTTCCAGGGCGTGAGAGCCAGCTCCAGATCTTGCCAGGCAAAATCAAAACGTCGAGGCGGGTGGTACCGAAGTGCCTTGTTTTCAAGCGTCCAGTGTGGTTTCTGGTGGGATTGCTCGCCCACGATATGTGCCGCCATGCGTGGGGGGATAGACGAATGGTATTCACGTGTCGACCGCCTCTTCCTCAATGTATTTGCATCGTAGAAACTTCCATTCGCGCTACATGAAGTCCCTTCCTCTCGGTGCCGCTTTGAAATGCCTGTCCATGCGTGGTTACCGTAGACTTTTGCAGATAATGGTTTCGCTAGGACGTGCACGCTAAACCATCTGAGGTATCGCTTTATCCCCACTTGCAACCTCCAACATCCTTAATTTATTGCTAGGGTCTATATCTCCACAACAACACTATATTATTTAGAACTTTTTTAATAATCTGTTTTGCAACGCTTAGTTCTCGTAGGCGCTTGAATTTCATGAAAAACGAGCATGTGGTGGTGGTTTTGTAGGGCACTGCGCTTGGGGGCGGATGTCGCGCGATGTCTCTACACCCTCATCAATGCTGCCCTCAGCATCCTCATCAGGATCGATGTAGATTTCAATTGGAGGTGGTTTTTGAGGCTGTAATCTCTGCGGGGAAGGCGTCTGTATATCGTTTTCCTGGTGCTGAGGTTGAAGTTGACGCTGGGTGGCATATGTAGAGTCCTGGGAGGCCTGCGATGTAGAGCTCTCGTATAGGGCAACCGACGACTGCGAGTCAAATGATGATGTGAATACATTGCCCTTGGCTAGCTCACGTGCCTCCCAGTCATCTGGTGCAATCATCGTTGGTTTTGGTGGTTTGTTCGCTGAGATCTCTGCGAGAACCTGGCGTCGATTTACATCGTTGGATGCAGCCTCCTGAGCGTCATCGTCGAGCAATCTCTGTAGGCATTGCTCCTTAGTAAAAACGCTATACCCAGGCACCTTTCTGCTGCGGAGAATCTCCTTGAGTTGTTGTATACTCCATCCAACGTATGCCTGCCACTTACTAGTGGTGCTTTTAGCTTTAATAGGCGCCGCGGCGTATAGGTCCTCATGAACCCATTCATATGCCCCGTCAACGCGCGCGACCGTCGTGAGGTCAATTAATTCATTAAACTCAGTTTTAACATGTAAAATTAGGTCCTCCGCGTCCTCCTAGCCGTCCCATGTTACTTGCAAGCCTTGATTTAGCTTTACTAGGTGATCCTCGCTGCCGTTGGGGGCGATAGAGATGCCTGTTTGGATGAACGATTTCCTGATGAGATCCTCAGGTATTTGCTTGAGCGCGCGCTCCGTAGCCTGAACAGTGATAAATCGTAGAGTTTTAGGAACAAGCTCTGCCAGATCTCGCCCACCTATCAGTCTCTCTGTTTCTTGTTTCATATAGCGTTTAAATGGCTTGTTAATATGCGTGTCGAGAGGTTGCAGTACTAAAGTGCATCCTCCTGGTATTATCGCCAGCGTAACCTGCAGCTTCTTAAGCGCATCACGCACCTCATCAGTAACGTAAAACCTAACAGAATCCATTACTAATAGTAATTCGAAGATGCTGCGTTCAGTCATGTAGGTCTTAAGATGATCCTCTATCCAATTTATCATGAGATTAGCGTTGTTCCAGGCTTTGGCGTTGATGTAGACCTGCACATTGATGCCTCGCCAGCTCTCTCGCTCATGTGTATGAATACGGCCGCCGGGTACCCCATGAAATATAACAATTACCTGTAGGGGTTGTCCGTCCGCTGAGACGATTAGGACGACTGTTGCCTGCCGATTTTGCCACCCTGATCTCGTTATTTTGTATTGTACTGTTTTGGCGCCTTGGTGATGATATGTGTGGCCATCGGCATACTCGTACGGCACTGGGGTCTCATCCAAATTCAGTATCGCCATGTAGGGAAATCGCGACAGCCCAGTATATAAACCATCCCGGATTAAATTATTCTGCCATCTAATAAAGCGTACGAAACTTTCTGCCTTTAGCTTTAAGTCCTCAGGCAGCTGTTGCGCCTGTTTTGTTATTGCTCGCCATGTAATAAAGTAGCGCCGCCAAAATGCAATAAACCAGCCAACACTGTACCCGAACTGCATGCGTCAATATTGCTCCACAAAGGATAAAGTTACTTACCTGAGAACGTCGGGACTCATAGATCAACCTGTAGAGCTCATCCGTCTGCCTTTTAAACCATACCATTGTTATGCGGCGTCCTTCTTGCCTAGCGATGCAGAAGCGTTGGTATAATGCAGCTTCTAGGACAGGCCAGCACTCACGCTTCGCAACCACATGCTTCCGGCTCCGTGCAGGTTGCTCATATATAATTTTATCACGCTGTAACCACCAGAGGGATAGGCAGGATTGATTATACTGCTTCCAATCGAACTTCCTCATGACTTCTTGGGCGGTAGGGGGGCGTATATCGCCATCCCACTGCAGGCCTGACCATACCCTAGCGATGCGGTCACCGTACGGATCCCACACCCAGTTCTCTTCATCCCGGATCCAATTAATAACCTCTGCCTTCTCTTCTCGGGTGTATAATCGACGAGAAACACCAGATCTGGCATCTTTAGCACCGTATATAGCGACGTCTTTACGTGGGCGACCGAGTTTCTTGCGTTCAGGGGGCATGCTGGCGGTGATGAGGACGAGCAGTATAATAATGAGCGACTTTAACAGGTGGGTGGCAAATGTTACTACCCCGCGTATACTCCTGGAAATATTAAATTCTAGAAAAATCAGGTCGCCGAGACGAGCAAATTGACGTACAAAACACCAAAAAATATTAAGATTTGACCAAGATGGTTCTGTCGTTACTTTTGTGAGAGAATAAGGTGTACGAACAACGGAGATTCCATCCTGAGAATCTGATACTTGGCAATTACGTACACACGCCGATCATACTCCATATGGTTTAGCGTGCACGTCCTAGCGAAACCATTATCTGCAAAAGTCTACGGTATCGCTCTGCGCTTGTACGGAAGCGGCTGTGACGTAATGATCACCGAGAGCTCCATGATCAACCTTTGGGAGCACCTCGGCTCCCATTTCCCCTTCCACTGCCATTGTGCGCCCGTTACGACTCCATTCTCCAATTCTTCCACTCGACTAGCTCCAGCTCAAACACTGCAACGAGCATCTTACTCATCATTGTCCTTGGATCACTCGGAGATCAACGTAGCCAAAGCGAGCCTCTCTCGTCCCGCGAAATCCACCGACTGTCAGTCACCCTCGTACACCGAAAAAAGTCGAACGATCCACAGAAAAGTGACTGTCGAAATGTCCGCAATCCGAGGTCTAGCTGCGCGCCACACGCCGTTTGCCTTCTCCCAGCGTATGACCGCCTCCGCTGGCTTTCACAGGTCAGCGCTGCGTGCTGCGGGCAAGGAGTCGCATCTCCGTACGTCCGGTTTTTTATCCTTCTTCACTGTCCGCCAGGCCGGTCCTGAGCCTTCTCCTTCCATTTTCAACAATCAAGCAGGTGGAAGACATGGGGACCTTTCAACTGTTTTTCAATTGGGACGGTCTTGTTAACGTTTGTTTGCCAGATGACGAAGGACGTGCAGATGAGGTCGGGAAGGCAAAGGATGAGCAGCTGAAGAAAGTTCAGGAGGGCAAGGGACACTGGGAGGAGGGTCTGGCGAGTGACAGCGAGAGCATTGTACGCCCACCATGAACCCGTCGCTTCAGCAACGAAGAGAGAAGATGTTCCAATACTACAGGCGCTAACCAGCGTCCAGGTCAAAGCGGATCGAGGCGAGGCAGAGGCGTCCGAGGAGACTATCAAGAAGCTGCAGGAGGAGACTGCAAAGCTTGGTGGGCAGAAGTCGCGCACTTGATTCAAACAAACTGCGAGCATCGATCATCGTCCCTACCATTAAGCTGTGTGGGCACCTCCGAGAATGATACATGAAGCCATCGTAAGGTGGAATTGGGGATGTACCAATTTGCATTGTCAGCTAGAGGCATTGCGATCAGTATAATCATGTTCAATCTGAACCGTCAAATATTGTCCTTGCGCTTACACACGTGGTGGTCTTGACCATCAACAAACAAACAGAACGTGGAAAACAATTATGGTTTGGTCTTGATATTTTTAGGACTTAGAATAATAGCTTACCGCGTGAGACTGAGTCGCCGCCCTTGTGCACCTGTGAGCCTGGAGAACCCTTGTTGACGTAATTTTCTATTTGGCTTGTGAGAGAGTGCGCACGGCGTTCGACAACAGGGTCATGCGCGCAATATTCGAACTTTCCCAACGCAATATACGGTTGAGCAGTTGCTTCCTCGGCGTGCTCGGAGACCTCGGCTGAAAGGGAGGCCATAGCTTTTAAAATGCAAGCTAGTGGCAGTCCCATCACATGCCTCTTTCTTACGTTCCCGGTGTCCGTCTTTGAGCGCAAACTGCACATAAACTTGCCAACATCTTGAAACACCGTTCTGCCAGCGTTGGTTCCGGATACGAAGAACGATCTGCCCGCGGAAAATTATCGCTTCATTAATTCACTCGAGTGAGCTTCAGGGTCAAGATGGCTGTCAAGAGCGGTCCGCGGCAGTCTTTAACAGTAATTGACAACCGCACTGGAAAATCATACGAGCTACCGATCAAAAACAACTCGGTCCTGGCCACTGATATCAAGAAGATCAAAGCTCAGTCGCCAGACGACATCCCCGAAGATGAGACCAGTCAAGGCCTGAGAGTCTTTGACCCGGGGTACATGAACACCGCCGTCGTCCAAAGCAAGATCACGTACATCAACGGCCAAGACGGAATCCTACGGTACCGTGGCTACCCGATCGAGCAGCTGGTCCAAAAAAGCAACTTTCTGGAATCCGCGTTCCTCTTGATCTATGGTGAGCTTCCCACAGAGATGCAGTACGCGAAATGGCAAGACGAAGTCAACAACCATACCTTCATCCATACGGACATGGAGGGTATGTTCAAGACGTTCCGCTATGATTCCCACCCGATGTCTATGCTGACCGCTGCGTTCGCCACGCTCGGCGCCTTCGCGCCGGAAGCCAACCCCTCGCTTCGCGGCCAGAAACTGTACACCAACGCCGCGTCGGGGGACCTCGAGAGCCTGAAAGTCCTCGACAAGCAGATTCTGCGGATTCTGGGTAAGGCACCCACGCTGGCTGCAGCATCGTATCGTATGCGCCAGGGGCGTCCTTTCAACCGACCTGCAAAGGGCCTCTCGTATACCGGAAACTTCTTGCAGCTGCTTGATAACCTGTCTGAGCGCGAGTATACGCCGCATCCTGTGTTGGAGAAGGCGCTGGACACACTATTCATCATCCACGCGGATCACGAGGTCAATTGCTCCACTGCGACGGTGCTCCAGGTCGGCAGCTCACTTGTCGATCCGTACAGCGTGGTCGCAGCCGGATGCGCCGCTCTTTACGGGCCATCTCACGGTGGTGCGTCCGAGAGCGCTATCCGCATGTTGATGGAGATTGGGTCGCCCGAGAACGTGCCTGCGTTCATGGAGAAAGTCGAGAAGCGCGAGCGCGTCCTAGTCGGCTTCGGCCACCGCGTGTACAAAAACGTCGATCCGCGGTCCACGGCCATCAGGGCTCTCGCTGAAGAGGTTTTCAAGGTTACCGGGAGGAACCAACTCCTCGATACGGCCTTGGTGCTCGCCAAGTATGCGCGGGAAAGCGAGTTTATGAGGAGCAGGAATTTGTACCCGAATGTCGACTTTTACTCCGGATTAATTTACCAAGCAATGGGGTTCCCGCTAGAGTAAGTTATACACAGCTACGAGGGTGTAGCTGCCCAGTTGAGTAGGTACAAGGTCGGGTAAGACGGTTCTATTTGGCATTGTCTTAGTCCTGTGTATTACCCCAGGACAAGCAATACAGTGTCTGACATCTACCTTGTACCTGGCCGTCTGGTGTTTTACATTTCGAGCTCCGAATGTTATGATGCTAACGTGTGCATAGCTTCTATCCCGTCCTCTTCGCCGTGCCTCGCTGCGTGGGCTGGTTAGCCCACTGGCGACAACAGATGCTGACCCCGTCTGGAGTCAAGATCTGGCGTCCGAGACAACTGTACATGGGGTCCGGGGAGCGAGACTACATCGAAGCCAAGGATCGGCAGGTCAAGAAAGACAGCACTATCTTCGACGCTCCGGTTGCCGTCAGCCACGGCGGAGACAGCAAGAGGAGCCAGCTTGCGATACTTAAGGAAGAGAAGGTGAGGGCGAAGTTATAAGGCGCTTGCACACTGTAAGACTACGTGTATGTTAGTGGCAAGTGGCCTTGTTGCATTGCTTGGCTTGGTGTGAGATGAATAGATACGGGACGGTCCTCCTCAAACTGTACGGAAACAGACAATCAATAGAAGGATGCGGGTTTCATGCGCTGGTCCTTCTGGTTACCCAAAAAATGCGTATTGCGCATTCACCGCTACCGCCGCGCGCCCTTCGAATGCAACTTCGCCGATGAACACGATAGATGCTGTGATCAGAACACAAGACGTGAAGCAACACTTGCACATCGGGTACACTTGGGGTATTTCTAACATTTCTAACATTGCTATATAGGATGATTGGTTGGTTGCATGTGAGGGAAGAACCAAAGACGTGCGTCGATGGAAAGAGCAGAGCCATAAACATTCCTCCGTAGTAGAAAGAGGAGAGCCACAGACATTCGCCTATGCTGGATCTGGGGAGCCAAGGACGTGAGTCGATGGGAAGATGGGAAGAGTGTGCCAGAAGCAGTATCCAACACCGCCAAATGTTCGCCCTTGTCATCGCTCATGCTGACATATGTCCCTATGCCTGATTGTAACAGCTGCGTTGGCCCACCCAATTCGGCACTCCGAGCACGGTGGTCGATGTCGCCGCAGCCTTGCTTGTCGCGCGTTAGTGTACACATGCGCGAATGTATACTTGTCTCTGTAAGCTACTGTTGCGGCTCAGACACACTGTTCCCAGCTCGGCAGGCGTTTCGTAAGCGGAGGAGCGGAAAACACGATCAGCAGTGCGTAGGTGGCCAGGAGCGACGAGCGGTGAGAAGCAGCAGGATTTCGGGGCTCTTCTTGGAGTGAGGTGTAAGAGTAATGGATCGCTAGGTGGCGAGAACCGCCTATATAGACTAGTAGGGGCGCTCCTTCCGCATTATTACGCGCCTGCAACGGTCTTACAGACTCAGGAAGGTGCGACCACACTGCGCAGTCTACGCACTAGAAGGCGTCACTTCGCTTTCTATTGCTCGATCAAATTTTGATTATAGTATTGTCAACACTTTACCCCTATATGCAAATACTAAAATTTAGGTAACTTCCCTTGCCTTAAGCTTTCTTCAGAGCCTCCTCCACGTTCGCGTACAGAGCTAGCTCGCTCTTTCCGCTTTCAACTCCTCACTCAACCTGATCACTTTACACGAGCCTGGATTACAACCTTGAATACCGCTGTGGCTCTTTTGTCCAATACTCAACCTGTACACTCAAACACGACCATCTCTTCCACTACGGTAGATTGATGTAGAAACATGCCCAACGGCGCCAATTACCAAAGAGTGGGAGGAAAGGCGGCAAGCCTCCACTGTGCTCGTGATTACAGCAAAACACGTCAGATCAGGACCAATTCAATGGGTGGCATCTATCTAAGAGGGCTAAATCTCCACTGGAGGAGCACCTGTAAGATGATAGTATAAGCTCCAAACCTGTGGACAATGCCAGAAACCCCTCTGGTTTCTCTTATGAAGCTTGAAGGTAACGCTGTGCGTACTGCGGTAAGGAAGAGAAAGCTATATTCGATATTATCACCTTGTCCACGGTCATACGCCCATTGTCCAGACACACCCGTCGAACACCTCCATCCGGTCCGCACTTTCGCCCCGTCAAAGTCTCGCTTTTGATTTACACTGCTTCTCGTTTACGGATCTCCTCGCTATTATTGACAGCGTTTAAAGACCATATAGAGTTCCCCCCGATGCATTTAACCTTTCCGGCCTTATCCCCAGGCCTCCTTAATAACCTCCACTACTTTCATTGGCTTGATATGCGGAAACTCCGCATTTCGGGGCCCGACCGGACTCACATCCAGCACGCCCCTCATAGACATAATTCCAAACTCGCTTATCATGCCTGGGTAGTCTGCCTCGGTGGGCGCACCTTCCGGCTGTGGCAAAATCGTCGCCCCACCTTTCTCCAGCGTCTCGACAGAATCATACTCAACAGTCCACTTCGTCCCTAATACCGGCCAGTCAGCTCGATCCGCCCCACATGTTGTCCTGCAGCAGGAGGAAGTATTCTTACCAGTGACTTTCTCCGCAATTGTCACAAATTCCCTTCACGTCAACATGTCCGTTGCAAAGGCACTGACCTCTGGCCACTTCCCGTTTTCCTCCAATAGCGCCCCTACATACGCCGCCAAATCCCTCGTGTGCAGGAACGATACCTTCTGCTCCCCATCTCCCGGGATCACCGCCATGCGGTGCTCAAAATCCAGCACGTACCGGAACGGCTTTATATAGCTCTGCGCGCGGGGCAACCCGTAGTGATCCAGCGTCCAGCCAAACACGATGCGGGTGAATTGTATGCGTGATTCACGCAGGGCATCCGCGGCGTCCAGCCAGTACTGCGCAGCTGGGTGGAAAGATGCCACTTCCGGCGTCTAGTGTATGCCGTATTCGCTGGGGACAAATTTCTCGACTGTGCCCGACTGGGATGCCGCGGCGATGAGGTTTAGCTGCGCCTGGTTGGACTCTGGGGTCGCGAGTATGAGGGTGGATATTACAACGGATACGTTGTGCTCTTGGAGTAGGGCTTTCATGCTGGGGATGGAGGAGTAGACTGTTGCGATGGTGGGGATGGTGGTGGAATTGATTTCTAGGATAGATGCCTGGGGGTGGAGTGTCAGTATGGGTTGTACGTGGTAGGATCGGAGACGTGAGTGTGGAAATGAGGCTACCTTTCTGCTTAGCACTAATATCTTGTGCTTTCCCCCTGGCGTACGAGTCCGTCGACGATGTTGCGCCCAATACCACCGGTGCCGCCTGCGACTGCTATTGTGAAAGAAGACATCGTTGGTCCATACATCTGCGTATAGGGGTTTCTATAGTATTGAACGAGACAAGGGCCGAAGGGTTGAAATCGAGGACGGAGTTGAAGATCGGACTGTAGTGTTGTGCTGTCTCACTATGGACTTCTCGACCACTTATATACCTACAGACAATACCAGTAGAATCCCTTTCTTTCTCCGTTTGCGAAGCAATGCAAGTGCCATTGCTTACCTGACCGTACATACGCCGAGCATCTCTAGAGCGCTATACGAGCACTCCGCACTCACCTAAGAGCCACTGGCTTTGGTTGGCTGAGCATCGAACGCAGTAGGGTAATTGCTTGACTTGATCGAATTGGAGGATCTCATCCGAATCCAGGTTCTCATTGGACACTTCGTCTATTAGGATACCTCGGGTTGCCTTGGCGTTCCAAGAATCAGCAGAGGATAGTGTAAGCAGGCCTTGGCGTTCTGTTTCTCTTCTGGCTTCGCGTTCCTCAGGTTGCGAATCTGTGTATGACGGTGCGGATTATCAACAAAGCCGGGCGGATTGCAACACTGCGACCATTACAAGGAGAATGGTGTACGCAAACACACTTGCGCGAGTGCACTGAGCGGGTAGGCGCTAGCCTCAATATAGTAAGCGCAATCGCGGCGATAAGCGGGCCGACAAAAAAGTTCGAGGGCAGAATTCACTGAGCGCAGTGTGAGCGACGTGCGCCAACCCAAACAACTACCACAATGGCCGGTATCAAACGCAAATCCGCGGCTGCAGCGCAGTCTGAAGTGAAGAGCAAGAGCAAGAAGGTCAAGGTGGATAAGCCTACGAAACGGTCGAGCGACAAAGATGCGATAAAACCTGCGAAGAGCTCCAAGAAGGCGAAGCGCGAGGATGATTCAGACGAACTGATGGAGTCGGATACGAGCGAGGTAGAGAACGGCTTCTATGGGTTCTCAGCGAACGAAGGGGCGGGGAGAGACGGTTCTTCCTCGCCGTCGGAAGCCGGCTTCGTTGGCGATGCGCTTGACGCTGCGCTGAACGAGGATACCAAGCAAGACGGAAAGAAGGACAAGAAGGACAAGGACGGGAAGAAAGAGCACAAGAAGGACAAGAAGGACAAGAAAGACTTCAAGAGCAACGGCGCTGGAGAGAAGACTTCTGCTCTGGCAGGCTTGAACGGTGCGCTTATGCAGACCTACTTCTGAAGATTTTGCTAATTAATTGATAGCAACGACTTCTCGAGAGGCTCATGCCAAACAAAAAGCTCTGGCAAAGGAGCGCAAATCGGCGAAACCGAACGCCGAGGTCGTCGAACAGTTGAAGGAGTTGTGGGAGAAGCTGCGACTCAAAGCCAATGTATCGGATCAGGAGCGAAAAGATCTCATTGATAAGACGTTTGAGCTCGTCACCGGTCGGATCAAGGAATTCGTTTTCAAGCACGACTCTGTTCGCGTTATTCAGTCCGCACTCAAATACACACGATCGATGGAGCAACGACGAATCATAGCCCAGGAGCTTAAAAGCGAGTTCAAGGGCTTGGCAGAAGGAAAATATGCAAAATTCTTGATTGCAAAGCTGTTGGAGAAGGGGTATGAATAACGCTCCTGTTGCGGGACCTCTTGCGCTGACACACTTGCAGAGATGCTGAGATTCGAGGGATGATCATCCAAGAGTTTTACGGACACGTCCGTCGTTTAATACACCACCCGGAGGCCTCGTGGATACTCGATGACACGTACCGACAAGTCGCTACCCCAGCGCAAAAGGCACACCTTTTGCGAGAGTGGTACGGTCCTGAGTTTTCAATCAAGGGACTCGGCGACGACAAGGACTCTGAGAACGCAGACTTAAGCACCATCTTAGAGAAGTCACCTGAGAAGCGGAAACCGATCATGGACTATCTGGAGCAACAGATCAATTCGCTCATTCAGAAGAAACAGACGGGCTTTACTATGCTACACGATGCTATGTTACAATACTTTCTAACTTGCAAGCCTAACACGACCGAAGCGAGCGACTTCCTGGACCACCTGAAGCCGGACCCTACTCTGAAGGAAGGAGAAGAGGCGGACAACATTGATCTCCTCAAGAATCTTGCCTTCACAAAGCCCGGTTCGCGCCTTGTTTCCCTCGCTTTCGCCTATGGTGCAGCCAAGGATCGTAAGATCTTGCTGCGTCCATACAAGGACACGATCGAAACCATGGCCTACGACGTAAACGCTCATAATGTTTTGCTGGCTGCGATGGCCGTTACGGATGATACAAAGCTTACGTCGAAATCGATTTTCGGTGAACTGCTGCCCGCAATCGGAAGCGATCAACTCTCTGAAAAGGTTCAGAGTCTCTCAAATGATGTTCGCGCACGCACCGTCCTTCTTTATCCTTTTGCGTCAGATGCAAAGTGGCTTCTAGACCAGGAGACCCGCGAGCGAATGGCGGAGGTCTGCAGCATTCGCGAAATCACTTCGAAGAAGGATCCCAACACAAGAAACCACGAACTCGCCAAGAGTATCGAGCCTCAGCTCCTGACAGTCGTTAACGAGCAGACTCGGTCCTTCACACAGCATGTCACAGGGTTGCAATTCCTCGGCGAGGTGCTGGTCGGAGCGCCAGAGGTGGAGCCGAAGCTGCGGCAAGAGGCGCTGAAAAAGGTGGCCGAACTTTCGCAGAAGATCATCGAAGGCGGTGAGAACATCACCAGCCACGGCAAGAACATGCTCAAGACGTTGGTCCAGGGCGGCAAATTCGACCCGATGACGAAGAAGGTTGTTCCGGTAAGCCCGCCATTGGGGTTTGCGGACTTGTTTTGGGATCAGATCAAGCAGGACGTGCTGGCTTGGGCGACTGGGGAAGGCTCTTTCGTCATCGTCGGCCTGGTGGAGTCTGAGAATTTTAACCGGAAGGACGAAGTATTAGCTGCGTTGAAGAAGGGCCGCAAGCAGCTACAGGAGGCGGCTGGTCCTGCCAAGGCGGACGCAAAGACGAAGAAGCAAGGGAAGAAGGGAGGTGCGCCGCAGAGCAGAGGCAATGCTGGTGCGAGAATATTGTTGGAAAAGTTGTAGATACCACGTGCATTTTGCTTCACTCATGAGAATATTCGAGTCGGATACTGTCAGTTTTATCCAATCACAGGTGTGTCTCAGTTTATCGTATGGTGGTCTGACGTAGACGACTCTCGGACAGGAAGCTTGGTGTAAATGACGCGCCTTCGCCTACCCAGGCCAGATGACGCTCGACGACACTACAGGGGTCATCCTGATCAGTCATTGCAACCTTGGAAGCCGAGCGACCTCACGACGCCCTCACATATCAAGCGTATCATCAATCGAAGCGCTGACGCGTTTCGCAGACTGCCAAAATGCTCATTTCCTCAGTGGTCAATCGACCCTCCTTCTCACGCTTCGACCAGACTCCTCGGTGCCCATGCCAGTCACGACATCTGAGACCAGCTCGCGCAGTTGCCTCTGAACCTCTTCCGTCTGGAAGTCGTCCCGCGCCGCAAGCTCCTCAATGCGCCTCCGAATTTCAGGGTCTGGTGCCTCACCCGCCGCATCCTCCGCCATTGTGCCAATGTTGATCTGCACGCCGTTAGGCAGCGGCAGAGGCGGGTGAACGCCCTCCGTCTCTATCACACCTGCACTCACGGGCTGCACTTGTCCACCGCTCCGCACGCTCCTTAGGTACTGGTACACCTCGTTCGCCTCGCCCTCCTCTTCTGCAAACTTTTCCTCTGCGGTTTTGCCCTCTGCATTTCGTATGCCGTAGTCTGCACCCAGCTCTTCTACCAGACAGCGCGCGACGTCGCTGCTTTCAGCTACGAACAGCGGCGTCTCGCCGTCCTCGTCTAACATGTTGACATTAGCCTTGTACTTCTGGATCAGCTCGCGCAAGACCTCGAGCTGGTTATAGGAGACGGCGGCATGGACGAGCGAGTAGCCGTGCGCATCAGAGGCAGAGGCGAGCTGCGGGTGCTGTGTGAGCGATGTGAGGATGGAATTCGGGCGCGTGTCGATGAGATTCAGCAGGAGATCGATGGTGGGCGCGGGAAGTTGTCGCTGTGGCGATGCCATGATGGCTGGTGTTTTGCGACGCGCGTCTCTTTGCGCGGCGATGAGTGACCACTTGAACCCGGGCGTATTCGGCGTATACGCGAATGAGCAATGCTGGAGAAATTTTATGGTGTTTGGCTACGTCAGCCCGCCGCATGTGGGATGGCCTCGCCTCGCCCCGCGCCGCTTTCTCTCCAGGTCGATCCGAAAGTGCGCCAAGAATTGGGGCTCACTTGAGCAATAATCCTCCGATCCTCCTTGCATCCTTCAGTTCACCACCTCCGCTTCTCAGCCTTCTGTTTGCGCGCGAGGAATCGTTTCTCCGAGCGCGGCTTCGGCAGAGCTTGGCGGCGTCCGGAGTTCCCAAATCAGCCCTCCGCTGTGCAAGCGTCACTGGGCGGCGCCACCTCTCACGATTCGCGATGGACGCACGACCAAGCGAAGGATCTACATGGCTCAGCCTCGAATGAAACGTCAGAGGCTCAGAGCATCTTGGCTGCTGTGTCGCGTGTCCTTGTCTTATTTCTCTCCTTTGCTGACACTTGCGGCTCGCTTTCCACAGTTCTAACAGCATTGTGTTCGTTTTCGTTATTATTTAATAATCTCTACCACTCCAGTTCTTTCTTCATGACCCTGCTCCCAACACACTAAAACGGGCCTTTGCGACGGCGCATGCCACAATACTGCTAAGAGTCTTGGACGTCTCACAACCCAGCAACTGCGCTATTCCGGCGGCTAGACAACGCTGCCTCAAAACACCTCTCTCCTGTTCGTCGCAACGCTGCGCGAACACTCGTAGTTCACCATGGATTTAAAATCTTTGCACATGCCGTCGAAGCGGCTTATTCTATCATACATATTTGACTGGATCGTAATAATGTAAGTCTGCGAGCGGCGGTTGGAATTGAAGTCAACTAACTCTTCACAGTGGCATCGCGGCTGTCGGCGGGGGTTGGAACTGGATACATCCTTTTCACCGGCCCTTCTCTCCGGTGGACCTGAGCATATCCTACCCTTTCGAACATGATGAGACTATACCAACATGGCTAATGGTGGTCATTGGCCTGGTCATTCCGGCAGCCATCACTTTCCTGGTGTGCCTAATCTTCGTTCCGGGACCTACTGCGACGAGAGACACCCCGAGGAGTCTGGTATGGCGGAGGAAGATCTGGGAGTGGAACACGGCGTGGATGGGCCTTGCTCTATCGCTCGCGACAGCCTTCATGATCACGCAAGGCATGAAACTGCTGTTTGGGAAACCGAGACCCGACCTCCTCTCGAGGTGCCAACCTGACCTGAGTCGGATCTCTGAATTTACCGTCAACCCCGCTGTTGCACCCGTCGGGGAAAGCTTCGGCCAGTATTGGGTGCTCGTAACATCAGGAATATGCCAAAACACCGATGACGATATTCTACAAGATGGCTTCAAGTCCTTCCCTAGCGGCCACGCTAGCTTCACCTGGTCCGGCCTCCTCTACCTCACTCTCTTCTTGGCCTCCAAGTTCTCCGTCGCCATCCCCTTCCTCCCCTCTCGCCCGTTCACTACGAACCCCGACCACATCTCGGCGACCGCTCGCTCCAACCTGAAGAGCAGGGGCAGCAGTCTCCTCCCGCTCAATGCAAAGGACTCCGGCCTCTCCAGCCCAGGTTTCACAGACGACAGAGTCGTCCCCGACCGCTACCAAGCCGCCGCGCCACCCGTCTACTCTCTCATCCTCGTCCTCGTTCCCATCGGTACCGCCATCTACGTGTGCAGCACGCGCTTCACCGACTACCGCCACTTCGGCTTCGATCTTCTCTTCGGGAGCTTCATCGGTATCACGACGGCGTGGTTCAGCTTTAGGTTCTACCACCTCCCCATCACGCGCGGCGCGGGCTGGTCGTGGGGTCCGAGGAGCTACAAGAGGAGTTGGGGTATTGGTGTGGGCGTAGGGTCGTATGTGGGAACTGAGGGCTGGAGCAAATACGGGAAGAGCGAGACGGCGCCGACGAATGGGCATAGAGATGTGAGGGAGGGACCGGGCAGGGCTGAGAGGATGGAAGGTGAGCGCGCTGTGTAGTGATACCCGGGTTTTCATTTGTTTTCTAAACGGTTGCAGGGAGGCGTTCGATGGTTTGGGTTTGAGAGGTACATATAGCTCTGGCTTTTTAGGGTTTGTAACAAGAGTTGAATTCTTGAATGCTTTGGGTTCGCTGCTTAGTTCGTGAATTAAGTGGTTGTGTGAAGTATTTGGAGAAGTACTTTTGCGCGTGTGTCTTGGTACGAGAATGCATGTTGCCTTGCTTATAATACTCACCCGGTCGTTTTCTCCTGCGAGGGGTCTCTCTATGAGAAACTGCAGTTTGCTGGGTGAACATCCACAGGTGCTAGACACCCGAACTTAAACGAATAGCGTTTAGGCCTATACTCTATTTGACCTTCTCAAGTACCTGTGGTAGTAAAAATATGTCATTTTTTGAAATAAAAAGGAACATATTGTAGTTGTATTGATAGGTAGGAGCTACACGGTCTTTTCGTCCCATGTATGAACGCAGAGAAAGTACGCAGTCCTCTCTCTATAGGTCGGGCACTACGTGTCGGGCTAGGTTACTGAAGCCATAGAGTCCTGTAAGGCTGTATAGCACTGCAATCTTTAGCGCGAACGAGCAGTTGCGGACCACCAACGCCGAGGCCCGTGCACACGAGCCTTTGACCAAAGTTATCCGCACCCTCACGCTCAACATTACGCGATTTCCCAGACCCAATCCGCCTTCCACCACACTCGCCCCAGCCATGTCCGAGTACTGGAAGTCAACGCCAAAGTACTGGTGCAAATTCTGCAAAGACTACATCAAAGACACCAAATTCGAGCGCCAGCAACACGAAGCCACCGGGCGGCACCAGTCCAACATCCAGCGCTCGCTCAAGGGCCTGCACCGCGAGCAGCAGAACGCCGCGCGCCAGCAGCAGCGCGCAAAAGATGAGGTTGCGCGGCTGAACGGGCTTGTGCCCTCCACTTCTGCCGCCGCCGAGGGTGCGAATGCGCCTGTGAAACCGACGTTCGCGAAAACCGAGGAGAAGAAGGCGACGCTGCAGGACCGCAAGAAGCAGTGGGAGCAGCTTGCAGCGATGGGCATCGCGGTGCCCGATGAGGCGAAGGGCGGCATGGCGTTGAAGGGCGAGTGGACGGTGGTGAAGGAGGAGGTTGTGGGCGAAATCAACGAGGAGGGAGAGTTTAGGGCGCTGAATAAAGGCGTGAGGAAGAGGAAGGTGGATGAGGAAGAGTTAGAGAGGGAGTTAGCGGGGGAGACTATTACGAAGAAGAAGGGGTGGGGGCAGACGTATAAGAGTTTGCCAGGGAGAGGGGATGATGATGAGGATATTGAGGCGCTGTTTAAGAGGAGGAAGACGGAGGATAAGGAAGAGGATGATGGGGTCAAAAAGGAAGTCAAGGACGAGGAGGGTGTCAAGGGTGAGGACGAACCGGAGTCGATGCGCGATATACCGACTGCAGACGAGGACGCTGCGAGGAAAGCGGGGAGCAGTGCGGCGGCTACGGTGAAGAAAGAAAAAGAGGCTGATACCCCTGCGCCGACAGTGGTGTTCAAGAAGCGGAAAAAGATCGCAAAATGAGGGCTTTCAGGATATTCGCACACACATTCTGACGCTTTCGTCCTACGCGAGGTGAATGCGCCAATCATAAATTGAGGTCGGATCAGCATCATTACGCTCCTGGGTTGTATGGGTTTTAGAGTATGTGCTTTGGGCGCCCGCGCGCAACAACTCTTGGGTGGGCGTTCCTCACGCGGTCCAAACACCTGGGTGATTATTCACCAGCCCCAAGAATAGATCGAGTAAAGGAATCTTGGAGAGACCAAGATCCAGTCTGTCGTCACTTGACCTTGGGCTACCCTAGTATATACGATATACGGACAAAACCCTTTTCACTAGCCCATGGGTACGCGCTGACAGGGAGGAATGATCAACCTGAGTACTTTTACACAAGACCAGACTCCCAATTGAGAGACCCGAGGTACGACTTTCGGTGTTGCTGGACTTTTGGGCAATATATAAGATAATTACATATACTTTCCCTTCGTAATGCTGTGCTGACGCCTTGATGCCCCCGACAACTTTAGCGCGCAGATCGCCGCCTAATGGCTAACGTCTCTGTACCCTTGTTCAGCCTTGCGGTTGCTCGCCAAGCTGCTGCCCGTCGCGTCGTCCAACGCTCTCCGCGACTCAAAGAAAGACACGCTGCTGGCTGCTCATCCCTCACGTCCACCTCACCTCCCGTCGCCTCTGGTCGCCCCGTAGTATGCCCGCTCTTTCTGCTTAAACGACGCGACCATGCATCTCGTGAAGCCGCTGTGGTTAAACCACCCAGGCACGTTCTCCTCCGCCCGCACTTGAAGCTCCAACAATGGTAGCCACGCAAGACAGACACGTAGCGCTGACCTCGTCCTTACCATTATAGGCGATCTCAAGGAATTCGAAGTATATAGCGCCCATGTCTCGCCAGATGGATCGCGTCTCGCAACGGCCGCCGGTGGTGCGTCTTCCTACCTAATGCACACTTTCATGCGGAGCTCGCCCGTGATGCGCCGCCGCAAAGTTCACAACTAACAATTTGGCTGCAGACGGCTACGTGCGCATATGGTCCACCGAAGCCATCTTGAACTCGCAGGATCCCAGCTACACGAAGCCCAGACAACTGGCCGCGCTCAGCCACCACTCTGGCACCGTTCACACCGTGCGCTTTTCGCCCAATGGGAAATATCTTGCGTCGGGCGCGGACGACAAGATTGTCTGCGTGTATACACTCGATCCAAATGCGCCGGCGCATGTTGCATTTGGTGGGTTCAGATGCTACAATGCCAATATTGGGCAGCAGCTAACGCGCATGTCTAGGTTCGAACGAAGTGCCGCCCGTGGAGAACTGGAGGGTTATGCGCCGCCTCGTAGGCCACGACAACGACGTACAGGATCTCGGATGGGCGTATGACTCGTCAATTCTGGTATCAGTGGGGTTGGATTCAAAAGTTGTCGTCTGGTCAGGGCATACATTCGAGAAGTTGAAGACGTTGGCATATCACAACAGTCACGTCAAGGGCATCACTTTCGATCCTGCGAACAAGTACTTTGCGACCGCAAGCGACGACCGCACACTCAGCGTGTTCCGATTCAACTCCCCCGGCCCGAACGCTACCGCGCAGGATCAGATCAACAACTTTACGCGCGAAATTACCATCACAGAGCCCTTCCAGACCTCGCCGCTCACCACATACTTCCGGCGATGCTCGTGGTCGCCGGATGGTGCTCATATTGCAGCTGCGAATGCTACGAATGGACCCGTCAGTACCGCCGTGATTGTAGCACGTGGCCAGTGGAAAGGCGACATAAGTTTAGTCGGTCACGAAGGGCCTGTGGAGGTGTGCGCGTTTTCGCCCAGGATGTTCCACCGGGACCATCCTCAGGCCAATCCGGACACGACTGCAAACCCGGCTAGCATGACGGTGGTAGCATGTGCGGGTCAAGACAAATGCCTCAGTATATGGAACACATTTTATGCGCGACCATTCATACTCACACAAGAGTTAACTTCGAAGACGATAACAGATCTTGCATGGGCACCGAGCGGGGAGATCTTGTTCGTAACGAGTTTAGACGGTAGCATTTCGACGCTGGTGTTCGAACCTGGGGAGCTGGGCTATCCGGCATCGCTATCCGAGAACGAAAGGTCGCTTCAAAAATTCGGTTCTGGCAGACGTGCTGGTATCATCGAAGGCACAGATGCTTTACTTTTGGAAGAGAGTAGTCGGAACAGCGAGCTACAGGGTGTACAGGGCAGGATGGGGGCCCTGATGGGCGACGGGGGTACAGTACAGCCCCCTATAACCAATGGTACCGCTGCAACGCCCAGCGCTCCTCTTACAAACGGCTCTGCGCCTACGTCTGCTCCAGCACCGGCTCCTGCTGAGCCACCGGCCGACGAGCGGGTAGAAAAACTTAAACAACGAGTGACAATTAAGAACGGCAAGAAACGCATAGCACCTATGCTAGTGTCTGGGTCATCGGGAGTCGGATCGTCTGCGCTCCCACAGACGCAACTCATATCGGCAACTACCACGGCTGGCGCGAGCAGCAACAACCCGCACAGTATCCTCGATCTCTCGAAGCCGTACGATGGCTATGCCAAGGGCGGTCTTACTGCTATGTTGATGGGGAATAAACGCAAATTTGCAGAAATTGAGGGCGACGACGATCGCCAGATCGAGAAACGGCTCGCATCTACCGTTAAGCCCGGTGGAGCAGCCATTGTGATAAACACTGAGAACGGGGTTGTTCCACCAGGGGCAAACAACACCGGGAAGGCAAACGATTCAGGACCACCACAAGTGCTGCGACCCGCGATAGTCAACCCTGCACTCGCTGTGAACCAAGTACGGCTGGCAGTTCCTAAGTTGAGAAGTGTTATCGTTCGGACCGCAGACGGCAGCGAACCACCACAAGCCAACGGCATGAAACCGGACCACGATACAGTAATACTGGAAGCCAGGAACGCTACTGCACCCTCAAGAACAGGCCGCCCGCAAGATCACGACCCAGCCAGGATCACGTGCTCAAAAGAAGGGAAATCGCTTTGGCAAGACTTCTTACCAAAACCTGTGCTCCTTGTCACCGGCAACACAAACTTCTTTGCCGCTGCTTGTGAGGATGGCTCTATCTACGCTTGGTCACCGGCCGGACGAAGAACGCTTCCCGCCATGATACTGGAAGCACAGCCTGTCATCATGGACTGCCGTGGATGGTGGTTGCTCGCCATCAGTGCAGTCGGCATGTGTTACGTCTGGAACCTGAGAACTATGGCCGCACCTCACCCACCTGTCTCCGTCGCGCCCATACTGGACATTGCCGCACATTCTCAAGGACCCCATCTCACAAGATCGCCCGGAATCGTATTTGCGCGTCTCAACTCGGAAGGTCGCATCATCGTCGCCATGTCCAACGGTGACGGGTACGCCTACTCGCCAGCCATGTACGTCTGGCAGCGCATCTCAGAGCCCTGGTGGGCGGTCGGCAGCCAGTACTGGAACACGACCGACTCATCCGTCGGCAACGTCACCTCCAAGTCCGACAGCAACGCAGCCGGGAAGGAAAAAGATGACCAAGTCTCCCTGGAGAACATCTCCGCGGGCATCATCCCCATGCTCGAGCGCAACACTACAAACCAGTTCCTCCTCACGGGTCGTGCTTTCTACCTCCAGAGACTCATCAAAGTGCTCATTTCCGCGGAGGGGTACGAGAGCTTCGAATCCTGCGCGTCGGTCGCGCATCTGGAGAACCGCGTCGCTGCGGCAAGAGCGCTCGGCGCAAAGCAAGAGTTCAAGATATACCTCTCCATGTATGTCAAGCGCATCGGCGCTGAAGGACTCAGAGGAAAGATCGAGGAGCTGCTGCGGCATCTAGCGAAGGGTCTCGTCGAGGAAGACGAGGATGGTGCGCCGGCCGGGCCAGAGATTTGCGGCTGGCAGAGTGAGGAGCTGCTGAAGCAGGCTGTGATTATACTTGGTGAGTCGATCCCTCCCCCTTTGATAGTATGTGTCGTGCGGCTTGCTAATGCGGAACGAATAGGCAAATACCGCGAACTCCAGGCCATCACCGTGCCCTATGCGAAACTCGTCGGCATCGTTGGTCCCGCGGCCGCGCAGAACGCAGACGGCGACCAGCATATGGACGGCGGGGATGTGTAGGGACAGGTTACCCCCGGACCAGGTCCAACGCCTTCGATCTCTGCAAAGGTTGCGAAGGCTACAAGAGAGAAAACGGCGAAAAGGCGTTCAGTGAGGTTATCAAGGTAGTCTTGTGCATTTGATTAGCTGGGTGTTGTTATGACTTTTTTGTATCATTAGTGCAGGTATGTGCATTGTTTGGGTAGTATTGTGGTAAGCGGGCGTTTGTGCATGAGCTGCGGCGCGTGGGTGGCGTTGGAGGTGGGAGTGTAATCTTAAGTGTGAACTCGAAGGGTGGTAGTAGAATTTAGAGATGAGTAAGTCATGTTTGCTGTGCACTGGGCTTGGTTTGGGAGTGGGAAACGTCGCAAGGGACGGGCGTGAAGGCTTGATTATAATGCCGAAGAGAATGGTGCGTAAAGAGGAATTTCATAAGACAATCACTAACGTTGAGTGTTGAAGCATCGTACTTTTCTGCATCTGCCCTTGGAGCATCATTCTTACATCCTATAGGTATACTGAGTTTAGAGAGATTACTAGAGATCTCGCATTGCATAGAGATCGTGCTGCCCAGGCGACCGCTAGGATTTTCAACTCACGGATTCATGTCCGCCTCTGTATTTGGTTTTGAGGCCGCCGTGGGGTGAGTCACATTTATGGCGACACGTTTTCAACCGTGGCACGTGCGAGCATGCAATCCATGGATCCATGGATATTGTGGACACACCACCCTTCGACACACACACGACTTCCACGCCACCATGGATGCAAAATTGACACTCAACAACACGCATTTACATGGCCGAGCTGAACGATTTCCCAAATACTGTGGCTGTGCCTACGGAGACGAGTCATCTTGAGCGCTTACCGGCAGAGCTCCGACAAGCTGTCCACTCCTACCTAGGCTACCCTGTTGCAGGTTATATTTGGGTGGATATTCAGCCAAAGTATCAGTACCGGTACGAAGTTGCATGCGTAATGTTCAACTTCATGCATGGCTTTGCCACCAAAAGGAAGCTGAGAGCAGTTCCGCAGCGATTGAAAATCGGCATATCTAGGGGTGGTCATGTAGGTGGTTGTGTAGCCACACTTGAATATTCTAGAACGGGGCACCTCAGCGTCAGCAAGTTCTTCCGCAACGAACTTTTGACCTTGATATTGCAAGACAACATGGTCGAGTCTGCGTTGCCTTTTCTCCAAGATGAAAAGAGCCCCAATTTCGCAGACCATCCACTAGCGCCCTAGGACCTCCCTCACCTGAGGTATGTAGCCATGCCTGCATTTACTGCTATACCTGAGCTGAAAGCTAACTGGAGCCGCGCAGTTTTGTGCAGATCTACCCATCGAACCTACCCTATCTTATCTCCTTCGGTATGGATTCTGGTGGTCACGGCTACAGATCCAAACGCCGTCATCTTCAAGAAGCCACACAAACACAGTG
Source organism: Bimuria novae-zelandiae CBS 107.79 (assembly GCA_010015655.1). Classification (NCBI taxonomy): domain Eukaryota; kingdom Fungi; phylum Ascomycota; class Dothideomycetes; order Pleosporales; family Didymosphaeriaceae; genus Bimuria; species Bimuria novae-zelandiae. The sequence goes on from ML976721.1 coordinate 248,063, forward strand.
ATAACCGGGTCACCCTTGCTTCACTCGCCTTCATCGCCACAGCTTGCCCCAATCTCCGCGAATTCAGGCTGGGCGTGAATGGCGGCTACATCTCCACCACAAAACCATCCGCAGCCCCATTCGCAAAGCATCGCTTAGAGGTCAACCATCTGTTTCACGCCCTGCATAGCTTCACAGCAAATTCACCAAGGTTGGTGCGCTTTACGCTCGAATGTGGCGGGTACTACGGGTTCAAAAACACTATATGCAAAGACGACTTTGACAAGACGTGTCACTGGGCTGCAACCGCTGTCCGCGGTATGGTGCATCGGCTATTGAACAGACATAAGACTCGGGACCATCTGAAATGCTCGAAAGAGATTGATATGAGCAAGTTGGAAGGACATGACTTCGAGGACGGGTGCTTCAAGGACTTGCTCCTTGGCCGGGACTTCTTAGGAGTACCGCGTTTCCTTGGACATGAGTTGCTTCCTGTGGAGTATGACTGTGAATAGTTCTTGGGTAGATATGACGGGCGCGTGAAAGGTTTATCTGTTGTCAGATAGACAGTATGGGAAGCTTCCAGCGCTACTCCACCTTCTCCCACTCAACGGTTAGATTAAGTCCCGGCGCTAATCTCTACAACTCCCTCATCCCCCTCCCATCTTCCCTCCCATCCTCCCTCAACACAAACGTGAGCCCCTCATTCCCCACCGTCACACCCACATAGTTCGGAATCATCGACCCGATAAACGTCACATTTGCAAACACACCATCTTCACCAACCTCGTACGTGCCCGAATGCGCGACTGTACCGGCTACAATTGCGGCGTTTTGCTCTGGGGTTCCCACCTGCGTGAAAAAGTGGCCGAGAGGAAACAAAGGGAGACTCGGGTCGTTGCTTTACACGATGACGTAGTTTGCGTGAATATGAGGGTGCCGGTGAGGTTGGGGCCACATAATTCGGAATTAGAGAGGGTCCCGTTGACGTATGTGGATAGGGAGGACATAAAGTATACGCCGGGCATGCGGTTGGGGGCGCATGTGGCGTTTGTGAGGTTGAGGAGTGTTGGGTGATGATGTGGTGGGGCTTCGTTATGGGCGAAGTTGTTGTAAATGGCGATCTTGGCGTTCGTTTTCTTGGATTGGTCTTGAGAATTGGCTTGTGTGATTGGTATGGCAGAGAAGTATTATTGGATGGCTCCGCTTTTGTATGTAATGATGAGAACTCGTGGGGGTCCCCGCAACCCAGTCTGTGTAGTTTCGTGCGACTCATGGCTTCATATTGCTGTTTTTTGTGCCTTTAGTCTTGCTTGCATGACCATAGTGATCAGAGGCGCTGGTGGGATCATTGATGATCTTTGTCATTGTTCTAAATGCCCAGCTAATTGACTCAGAGGACGTGTAATGCAAATATGCCCCCAAGCCCTCTTGTAGTACTGGCCACAAGCTGAAAATGCAGCCATGCCCATGTTCGAAAGCTTTATACTCGCGTGGCTAGTAGTGTATGGCGCGCATATGTGTACTAGATACTTCCTACGCACTATGATTACTAACACGAGTAAAAGTGTGCATGTCAGAGTATTGGTAAGAGATCTTTATCTATTAGAGTGGGTTTATGTACGACTCACGAAATGCTGCAGACTCCGTGTATTATCAGAATTATAAACGAGTATCTAGCCGCGAAAAATTGCAAGTGAACGATCGGGCGCTCGCGTAGGCTCCGCTACCAACATATGAAAGCTCTAACATAAAAGTTGAAAAGGCCTTGAAGCTCCGTCAGGAAAAGCCATCCCTTGACTGGTTGTAATTTTGGAAGCGCTCACAATCCAATGGTGGGGGGCGTGCTGCCGCCGAACAGCCTCTCGCGCTTCATGAACAAGGAGAGCACCAGGCAAAAAGCAGCAGCAGTGATTGCCAAGATATAAGTATCTGCGATACTCTTGATGATGGCGGTCAAGACCTGCTCTCGCTCCCTCAAACTCAGGTTGTTGAAGAATGCGCTCCCTGATCCCAGGATGGCTTGCTGGATCGTTGCTCGTGCCGTTTCCGGGAGTATGGTAGCTACTCTATCCGTTGATCGATTCAAGAAGATGGTATTTGACAGTGTGAGGGCTATCGTGATGCCTCCCACTTGGCTGACGCCTATGAAGGAGACCGCCTCCTAGAGTTGTTCTGGTTTCGCCTTTACTTGGGCGACTGGAAATCCGGCCTGGGATAAAAGCCCCGCTCCTATAGCTGCCATAATTGAGTACCCATATATCTGAGCTTTTCCTGTTTCCAAGCCGATAGTATATAGCAGCGCACTACCTACTAATGCGAGCGCGGATCCAGCGGTAAGTCGGGCACCCTAGTTTCCGACACCCCATAGTTTCCGACAGCCCCGCAACCTCGCCCCCCACCATGCACCACGACCAAATATTAACTTTAAATAACTTAATTCTTCGCTAATTTTAAAAATATTTTTTGCACTATTTTCGCTACCTTTAAATAGCTAGATATATAAAAGAAGATGTTTAAAATGCGCTTATAGACCTTAAATCTAGGGTTGCTTTAGCTACTACTACTACCTAATATAGGGTCCTACGTAACACTCTTCGCAGCTACTTTAATAGTGCCTAACCCTATTAGTACGCTTACGACGGTAAATAATAGCTTATAACTATTTAAGAAGAGCTTCTAAAAAAATAAATTCTTTAGTAAGAGATCTTTAGTTATGCGCTAACGCACGCGCAAGTGTAGGCTATTATAATTATTATTTTTAAGTAATAGGGTAACTATAAAAACCTAGGGAAGAAGTAGACTAGTTACTTTATATAACGCTACCTAGCTATTAAGTTAAAGTTAGGTCGCTAGACTAGCTAGGAACGCGTAAATAAGGCTACTCTAGAAAATATTAGGCACTTGTTTAACCTGTATAAAATAATAAGCTAGATTCCCCCCTAGCGCAGGTATAATACTAACAAGGGTAGTATTATAGAGGGCTAGGGCATTAATAGGCTTATTATAGGCTCCTCGTAGGAGAGCCTAAACGCTATACTAGTTAAGATAATAAATGCCCACACTTAGATCTCTATAGTAGAGTATATCTCTACGCTTAGCGTCGCTTTAGACCCCCTTATTATCTTTAAGGCTAAGAGTATCTAGGAGTAGTAGTTTAAGAAGGAGTTTTTAGCTTAGAACCTAGGCTAGCATGTTACCTTTTCGCAAAATAGATAGACGAGTAATAACATTACTATCAAGTGGCTAGAAAAGGTGTTTTTGCTATAGACTAAGCCTAATAATCCCTTTAAGGCACGGTTACTTATCGTTAATAGCTATAGTAGTTATACTTTAGATAAATTTATAACTATATATTACTTAAATAATATCTACTTACTCTTTTTCCTTGCTTATACTTCACATCTACTCTAGCCTTTAGATTTAGGCTATTTCTTAAGTCTAAAGGCGGCGTATCGGCGCTTTATTAGCGAATATATAGCTTAGATAGATAAAACAAAGCTTAGGAAGGCTAAGTTTCTCGAATTTTATGCAAAAGCACGTAAAATTGGCCTTCAAGAGCAGTGTATCTAATCTAGGTGGAAGGCAATAGGCTTATACCCTAAGAGCGTAAGGAAGCCCTTAGGTTCTCGCTAGGTAGTAGTGCGCGAATGGCCGTCAACACCACCCCCTTCTACTATAGATATTAGGACGCCAAAACGCGGTAGCGATGTTATAAAGCTGTTTTCTAAAAAGAACTTCTTACTAACTACACGATAATACGTTTAGCTTACTACTATAGCGTTTAACTATACCTTAATAATAGTTACTATATAAAACTGTAAGATTGCTTCCTTGCGTAAGCAGGTAAAGCAAGCTAACCTGCTAAAATGCTATAAAGTTATAACTAATCTAAATAATCTCTTTATAAGTCTTACAGAAGTTCTCTTTTAAACTAATTAAAAGCCTGCTTAACGTATTCGCAAGGTAAGAAGCGTAAAGCAAGGGGTTATTATTATAAAGAAAGAGAGTAGCTTTAAGGAGGAAGTAGAGTAATTATTAGTACGATATTTAGCACGGAATTAATAACTAATACAATAGTATCTTAATCGTGATTTAAGTGTAGATAAAGAAAGCGATTAAAATCCTTTAAATACGATTTTTTTAATGCTTTTTTAAAATTATTTGATAAAGCTGTGAGCACATTCGCAACGTAGAGTGGTGGCAGCGGCGAAATTTGGCGGGGTGTCGGAAAATGGGGGGTGTCGGAAACTAGGGTGCCCGACTTATATCATGGCATGTAATAGCCGAACTTTGCCATCATAGCGCCGTTCAACATGATAGCAAAGACGAGTAGAAAGGCAGATGGTAAAAGCTGAATGCCGCCGTCCAATGCGGTGAAGCCCTTTGCGAATTGAAAGTAAATGGGAATGAAGTATATGGGGATGAACACGACATTTTGGATACTGGCCATTTGTGCGAACAATATGTTCATATCCCGCGACTTCAGAAGTGTAATAGGAAACAGGCGATTTTGCGGACTTGTAAAGAGCGAAAACCGTTGCTGGAGCACGAAGGCGATCCAGAGGACTCCGGTACAGACAAACAGGGCAATGATTTGTCCGCTATTCCAAGCGTAGACGCCTCCGCCGAACGAGATGGCCATAATCAGAGTTGCGCTGGCTCCCATATCGATTATTACCCCGATTATGTCCAGTCGCTTCACTCGAACCGTGAAGCGTAGATCTTCAATAGCGGGCGGGGTCACCGAGGGTAGAAGAAAGAGGTAGACCGGTGCCGCAGCACCACCAACGCAAAAATTAATGTAAAATGCCCATCTACATGTTGCAGAGCTATCGGCAAAAACTCCTCCGATAATTGGACCCAGGCTATGAATGTCAGTGTAAGACAAATGTCGGGTCTCGAATCAAGTAAAGGACTCACACTGTACCTGAGCCCCATAACAATCCAATGCTGGCGAGGTAAATTGGTCGTTCGACCTCGTTCGTTAGAGCCGAAATCATGTTCATGGTTCCTATGTAGCAGCCTATTCCTCCAATCCCGCAAATGGCTCGCCCGACAATAAGCGCATCGAGGGTTGGTGCAGCTCCGCATACAGCGGAGCCAGCTTCGAATAACACCACAGCGGAGATAAAGAGCCATTTGTTGTCAAAATAACAGTACAACTGTCTCCTGTAGCATAGTCAGCGTCTGAGGCAATACGGAGCTTGCCTCGGACCGATGAGTACTGTACCAGGAGAGAATTGTACTGAAAGAACCCAGGGTGAATGCTACAGATATCCAGGGGAGCTTTTCGATACCTCCTAGGGACAATATGACATTTCCTTGCACGTCGGTGACGATTGTGTTATCGAGAGCAAAGAGAAATATTGATGCGGCAAGGGAAAAGACGACACAGAAGAACGACAGTCGTTTCAGCCTATGGGGTGAGCGGCTTTTAGTGGGTGATACACCCTGTCCAGTGCCCTCTATCTTGGTGTCGGCGACTTGCGATTCAGAGGGAGTATGTTCGACTGACATGGACTTCGACTGCAACGAAGGGAGTGTCTCTGAGGTCGGCATGCTGAAACTCGAGCTTTTCGATCAATGTATTAGACGGGTGGGTTATGAGAATGATGAATTTTTGAACGAGGTGCAAGAGACGATTTGTTTTAGTAGATGTCATGATCAGCATAATCGCGAGCTGCGCCGTATCCACGAAGGTAAACTCTGGTAAGCAGTCAGCCGTGCCTCTCCTGAAAACTAACTCACCGTCTAACGACCACTAATTCGATATCAAAATCCCATATTCGGCAGATGTATTAGCCGACTGGGTCTGTGGCACAGCATGCCCATATTTACATCTCCAGTTTGCTGACGCACCCATCCTTGAAATATAAGGCACGGCTTTCATGCCACAGACTTGCATGATAAATTATATACGGCACAGTAAAATTCACTGAGCTGTTTATTACCACTGCTAACACATTATCTTTACTCCTCGCGAACTAGTCCCACCCTCTTCGGAGCACTACACTTCTGCTATCTCACCGTTCAAGCACCTAAGCCAGCCGTTATAATCAACAGTTCACAACTTGATGGTGTTGCACTCGTCGTCGGGGTAGGTCGCGCCTCCCAGTAATTGCGGCGAACAGTGTTCTAACAAAATCGACAGCCCGGGTGGGGCATCGGACGAGAGAGCGGCTTTTCTCTGGCCGAAGCGGGAGCCAAAGCCGTGGTTTTTGCAGACATCAACGAGGAATGGGCTAAGGCGTCGCCGGAGGAGAGCGTAAAATATGCGACCAATGAGGACTATCGAGCAAGCATCTTTACCATAGATGTTCAGGATGCAAAGGTGGTGGAAGACATGGTGAGCTACGTTGTGGAACAGTATGGACGCCTCGACTATTGCGTCAATGCTTCAGGTGTAAGTGCAATGGCTTTCGCAATCAATGCAGGATACAGTCGCATACAATTCCGATACGGCGGATCATACGGAACATATATCGGTTTGTCTGGCACCTGAACCCCTCTGTGTCAGTCAATGCAGATGGTGACTGCTTCTCTTAGATCGATGGTGGAACAGAAACGAAGTTGGCCGATACCGATATCGAAAATTTCGATCGCGTCATGAGCATCAACGCAAGAGGAAACCTTCTTTGTGTGAAGGCGCAAGCTACGGCTATGCGTAAGCAGACGCCGAAAACATGGACAAGTAGGAACGGTACTCGTGATATCGGTCGCGGGGCCATTGTCAATATCGCATCGGCAAGTTCTTTTGCCGGTCTTCCTGGGAAAGGCTCCTACACGATCTCTAAGCATGCCGCTATGGCAATCACCAAGATGGCCGGTAAGTGATACCTCATCCTGTCTTCAATTTTTCCACGAAAGCTAATCTTGTTGTAGGCTTGGACCATTCGCCAGAAGGTGTTCGTGTAAATGCAGTGTGCCCGACTTATGTTCGTACACCATTGCTCGAAGAGGATTTCAAGAAGAACCCGGAAGGAATGAAGGTGATGTCTGCTCTGGTACCGATAAAAAAGCCAGCAGAGTGTGAGGAAGTCTCCGATGTGGTTGCGTTTCTGTGCAGTCTAGCTGCGGGTTACATCAACGGCACCAGTCTTATCATCGACGCTGCTATAACCACTACCGTGCGCCTCTTTTGATCTGCGAACCGCTGTCTCAAGCGGATCATGTACAGGCGTACATCGTGAAGAAATGTTTTATGATATCAAAGTATCTTAACTCGTTCGAGTTCGGTTTCCCGTTTAGGATATTACACTCATTTTTTGAGCCCGTACCTAGCTAGCAGCAGCCTTTCCCCCTCGTTTTGAATGGAAGCTTGGCGGTCTTTGAAGCGCCCATGTCAAGATGCAGCCATAGAAGGCTTTCGAATTTCCCCCTCTCGAGGTTTGCACATCCGTAGGGTTGAGTCCAAATTCTATCCTGCGTATCGCCTCAAGTGTCCATCTAGGATCTTTTTGGGCGCGTTGATCTAGGAACTGGAAGTCTGCTTAGTAGTCTCTAGAGGGCATGGTCAACCGCGTTGTATAGTCGGCGAGGACGTTAAGGTCAGATAAATATGTCGCAGTTGCATCCATTGAATACGCATTCCTTCGATCTTCTAAGTTCGTAAGCAGATGGCCTGGTAAAGATTTATTACTCACCGGATCGGGTGAACACGCTCTAGTAGTCTGTGAGGTACATCTCATTGACTCATATAGGTGTTCGGTACGAGTCGTGATGTTCATAAGAAGTCGTTCAAGTACCATGGTTCCCAAACATTCAGCCTCTAAAATATTGACTTCGTTATTCGCCCGAGTACTGACGCACTATTTGTTAAATTCCAATAAATATACACCGATCAACTGGAGCGAGAGAGCTTTCTAGATCGAGAGTATGTATGTCATCTTTCTCGCTAACAGCGTTGCTGACCCGAAGTTGTGGTGGTGCCAATCGTTGCGCACTGTTGTCGTTGAGGCGACAGGTCAAGCAGATATGACACGATTCCAGCCATCTCAGATGTTCCTCTCTAATGCGTACGAGCTGAACCTGCGACTGTAGTGTCCCAGCCTGCTTTCTCCCGGGTCATCGGCTTCTTCGTATTCCAAGATACCACATTCGCATTCATCAGCCCTAGTAAGTACAGCTGAACAAACCGCCCATGCCCCATGGTCTAAATTCAGACGGTCGCAATGGCATGTGATGGAAATATATCTCAAATACTTTAAATGTTTGTTCCTGTTGTCCGGGTATTCTGCGGTTGCGACAAGGAAAGCCTGTCGTGTTGTTTAGTAGACAAGCTAAAGTAATCACAGGGGCCTGAGTGGGGTAGCTAAGTCTGAGGGGGTAGGAGATAGGCTTTGCTAGTACAATATCGACGAAGGGGCGTATAATAGGTATACGCCTTGAGGTGACATGCACTAACGTGTCGGATCAGTAACCTGGCCACCCCACCAAAACTAACGCGGCTTTCTGCACGATAGCTCAACAACGTAATAGTTAAATATAATATAAATAGATTAATATAATAGCTATAATCTCTAAGTACACTAAGTCCTTTTATAGTCTTACTTATAGTAGTTACTGTATGTAGGTGGTGCTTATAGTTGTCCTGCTTAGTTATCCTGCTCTACCTACTAGAGCACCCTTTTAGCCTCTATAGCAAGCATTTAACTTTCCTTAGCCTATAGAGCCCCTTTAGAGGTAATATATTATCTACGCCTATCCTATCTTTATCTATAATAATAATTAGCTACTTATAGCTTTTTATTCTCCTCTACTAAGATTATTGCTAAGTTTATTATAAGCTACGTAATAGCTTAGCTTATAGGGCTCTAAGACTATTACTATAGATAATTACGTATAAGCCTAGCCTACTGCTTAACCTAAGTAGTAGTGTAAGGCGTCTTAGCTATTTATACTATCTTAGCAATTATCTGTAGTGGTAACAGTGTCCTGACTACAGTCAGGCATAAGAGGACCTAATCTGGACAGGGAGGCACTAGCCCTGTTGCTTGAAAGCTAGCCTTGATGTTCTGCTCTGTAAAGACATCCCTACGTATACATAGGTAGATTGTCAGGAACTCTTCCTTGTCCACATAATAGACACCTTGTCTGGCCAGCGAGTAGATAGTCGGCCATCCTACGTACGTCGATGATATGAGGCGGAAATCCGTGTTGATCAAGGTCTAGGATCCACTCTACTAGAGCCTGCCCCTCTGTAGGGTGTAGCTTTCGATTTAGTGATCTTGTCTTGTGTTTTGGCATGACGTTGTATAGGCGCGTCTGCAGCGTCGATCATGGCACATCAAAAGACGTAGCAAGGCGGCGGAGAGACAGACGCGGATTAGATTTATAAGATGCAATAGCTAGACTAATTCTGCCTTTTAAAGACTATAGAGGACGTAGTTGTGGCATTATCGCGATAGAAAGTTGACGTGTTGGGCGCGTCTTGGTGGGGTGGCCAGGTTACTGATCTCCCCAGGTTACGGATCCGACACGTTAGGTTTACTCAAGAGTCAGCAGTGTGTGACTAGGGGGCACTACGAGGAGCTCGTTTTTAGTGAGTCATATGCCAAGGTATTTCTACCTAACAGCACCATACCCCAACTCTTTATAATAATAATAATAAAAATAGAAAAATAGCTCTAAATTTTCTCTTTTACCTCCCAGATTATTATAAATTATTATTAAAGATTATGGTTGTGGTGCAGCACTGTCACCTCGGAGATACCTTGGCATGTAACTCGCTAAAAACGAGCTCCTCGTAGTGTTTCGCACCACCCAATGCACGCTACGGGCCAATGCACGCGGAACACCAAATCACTCTCACAACAACAATAAGTTTCTGAACCATGCACGATAGCTAAATTGTTCTAATAATTTATTATATAACTAAACAAACTGCTGCGAAAAAGATATACTATTTAAATTTTAATAAAAGCTTAATGTTGCGGCCACCCTAAGTTGTAATTACGTGTAAAGGATTCTAGGTCTCCGCATCCTTAACCTCTATAATAACCTAAACCTAGGCCTTTTTCTTCTATTATTTTAAGAGAGGCTTTAGGGCCTTCCTCTTTCCCTTTTAGGAAGGTTATATAGCCTTCTTAAAGTTATCTTTCTTAATTCTTTAACATTCCTAAGTAGCCTATTTTTTAGCCTTAATCCTCTCCCTCTCCTCCTTCTTTTTAACTTTTAACCTTTCTCTTTCTTCTTTCTCTTAAAGCTTAAGGACCTTCTATTAAGCCTTCTCTACCTTTATATAAGCTCTCTTAAGTTGTTACTCTTTTTCTTCTTGTTTCTTAATCCTCTCACGGAACCGGGTCTCCCTTATCTTTAAAGGTAACTAGAACACTACACCACTATAGTATTCCTTTCTCTATTAAAAGTTAAGAGTCTTACTCTTCTTCTTGTGTTTCCTTATTAATAAAACAGCCTGCCGCAGGCCTTCTACTTCAGTGTAGAGGAGGTTATTTTAAACTGTAATATAGTAGAGTGAACGTTAAAGCTTCTAAACGTCTTTACTACTCTAATCTTTAACTTAAGACCATACGATAGTTTCGATTTTATACTAGTTTTTCCTACTAAGTACTAAGGTAGAGCTCTCTCGTAAATCTTAAGGTTCTAGAGTTAATTTAATAAATTTCTTAAGGATAACCTCTCTGTTGGTTAGCCATATACCAGTAGCCTTAAAAGCTTTAAGAATAAGCTCTTCTCTAAAGGAAGAGGTCCAGGCCTGCTAAAATAGAAAAAAGAAGTCTTCTTTAACTATTAGAACTAGTCCTTAGGCGTTATAGAGGTGTTTTGTAAGCGCGTTAGAGTAGTCTGTTAAGAGAGGCTTAAATATTACTATATCTAGTAGTTAAAGCCTGTAAGTTAAATAAGGAGGAAATACTATAAGTAGAATTTAATTCTAGTTGTAGTAGTTAATAAAATCTATTATAATGTAAGATCTATAGCTATCTAGGATAAGTAACCTCTATGCGCGTCTATCCTTTTAAGCCTTCTCTTTAGTGTATTAATTAAACACCTGTTCTAGCCATGCAAGGCCTATATCATTATTACTCTATCTATTTAGAGATAAGCTAATAAAGGCCTTATATTTTCCTGCTCGTACGCCTTCTACCCAAGAGGATTAGATAGATAAGTGTTAAGTCCAACAGGGTAGCTAATCCCTGAGGGGCTAAGGTTGGTTCTTGGGCAGGAGCGGTGGCAATAGGACGAGGGGTCTTAATAGCTTGCGCGTATCAAAGGGGGCGTTAGTATTAAAGGTATGTACAGCACAATTAAATCAACAAAGTTGCTTATTCAGATCCAAACGATAGATTAATAAACAGGTTGAACACGAGGTGGAAGAGTCCATCCTCATGTTCCTATATACTTAGCATGCTCGACTTGCTCGACTCGAGCAGAGCGAGCATAGCCTTGGCCTTATACACCTGCTCGACTTGCTCGCTTCGAGCGCTTCGAGCAGTCACGTGACCTGCCCATTGCTGTGCCACCATTGGCTCCCATAAGACCTTGGCCATCTCAGAATGTTAGCCTAGTAATGCTAAATACAGATCCTAACATCATCCCCTCTCTCCGACGATTCGTCCCCGAATCACATAACCTATCTTACTAAATAGATAAAGTTCGGTTACCCCGCTTCTTAGTGTGTTTTACTATAATATCTTCCGCTAAAGCCCGCGCTATCCGTCTTAGTATTAAAACTCGCTATAATAGTGTTGTCTATCCTATCTCTTATAATTATTACTTACTCTCTAGCTCTAAGTGCATTATTATGCCATTATCTAATCCTAACGCCTATTTAAAGTATTCTAAGTGCATTCGTGCGCAAAAGCCTTGCGTAAACTTGTTATAGGCATTGTTAGACAAGACTTATAATAAGTATAAAAAGAAGGTGGATGCGGATAAGAAATTGTTAGTAAAAGTATTAATCTAACTTTTACGAAATAAGAAAATATTATAGCAGGCTAAGGAGCGTGCTAAGAAGAAGGCGTAATACCTTATATTTAAAATAGATGCTATTAGAGAGTTAGAAGCAGAGGCTGCGTTAGAGGACTATCTTATCGTGGCGGCTACTATTAGCTTCTCTCCTCTAATGTGGTTAACACTAGGGTTATTAGATAATTACTCTAGTACCTTGCCTACAACCGCGAGCGGCTCTTAGGTATATTCCTATAGTACTAGTAGAGCAATTATTTGCAGTTTGCTAAGTTTTCTTTAGGTTCCTATATATTCTCGCTATGTAGGTATCCCTTCTATTTAATAAGATACGTTCGTGGTTAATCCGTGTATTATAGTATTTGTTCGGCTTCGAATTCGTTTTCTTCCTCTAGCTAGTGATAGAAGGTGGTCTTAACTGGTGTCTCTGGGTCGGCGGGTTCTAATCGGTCTATATAGAATACCGGGTGTATCTTGGCGTCTAGTGGTAATTCTAATCGGTAGTTAACTGGTGATACTTGTTCGGAAATAAAAAATGGTCTAATTTTGACATGGTCTAGTTTCTTGTGTTTCTTTTTCTGGGTCTAAAGATTCTTTATAAGCAGATATGCTTTATCCCCCTTCTTTAGCTAAAGTGCTGTTTTTTGTTTTTAATTTGTATAAGAAATTGCTTGCTATTAAGCTTTTTTAAAGTTCTCTCGGAGTTGTTCGTGTGTCCTCTTTATTATTTCTGCCAAATTAATGGCTTCTTCTGTTCTGATAGTCGTAGGAAGTGCTTAGTTAAAGAGATGTGAATATCTTCCGTGGTTTACATAGAATGGTGTATGTCCTGTTGCCGCTAATATCTTGTTGTTATATGCTAGTTATGCCATTAGTAATAAGGAAATCTAGTTATTCTTCTGGTTATTACAGTAGATGCGTAGGTACGTTTTAATTGTCTAATTCGTACGTTCTGTTTGTCCGTTTATCTATAGATGGTAGGCTGTTAATAGCTTCTGTTTTATTTTAATAAGCGCTATAAGCGTTGTCTAGTAGTTTAATGTAAAGAGTTTGTCTTAATTGCTAATAATTATCTTTGGTATGCCGTAGTGTCGTATAAGTTAATCTAGGATAAGGAATGCGAGTTCCTTAGCTATAGTTATTTTCTAACATAGTAGTAGTTTTACGTATTTGGTGAATCTGCATACGATTACTAATATAGAGTTGTAGCTTACTTCTGTTACTGAATCTTTTGACTTGGGTAGTCCTGTCATAAAGTCTATAGCGATATCTTCCTATGGTGCTATTAGTATTTGAATAGCTTATATTTCTCTATATTTACAATATGTTGCGTGTTTGTTGCGTTGGCAGTTTACGTATTTACAGATGTATTTAGTTACTGCTTCCTTAATTCCTTTAAAGCTATAGTTCCGTTGGATAAGTTCTATTGTCTTGGTAATGCCTGGGTGTCCGTACACAGGGTCATCGTGGTATTGCCGTATAATTTCCGTCTATTAGTCCTTAGGTACTTCTCGTGTTGCCATAAGGAGTTGGTTGAGTTCCATAGTTAGTCCTAATAATCCATTATCGTTCTATTTTAGAATTACTAAGTAGGTTTTAATCTTGTCTCCTACAAGGTCGCTGCGTCTACTTAAGGCATCTGCTCGTCCGTTTTCTCTGCCTAGAGTGTACATAATTTTAAACTTATATTATCCTAAAGTCTCTGCCTATCTCGCTTGTCGAGGTGTTAGTTCTTTAGTTGTTATAAATCTAAGAAGATTCTTGTAGTCTATAAAGATTATAAAGTCTAAGCAGCTGTGTGCGTAGATCCTTTAATACTTTAGTGCTTTAATAATTGCATATAATTCCTTATCGTGTATATCGTATCGTGATTCTGCATCGTTAAGTTTACATAAGTAGTAAGTAATTAGGTGCTAATATCCGTTCTTCTCTTGTTTAGCGCATGCTCCTAGTGCCAAATCGCTTACGTTTGTTTTAATCTTTATTAGTTTTCCGTCCTAGAAGTACATAAGTACTAGTAGTTTAATACATACTTTGCGTAGTGTCTGAAATGCTTCTTCGCATTCTATTATCTATTTAAAGGGTGTATCCTTCCTAGTAAGATTTATAAGGGGTATTATAATCTTTGCGTAATCTTGGATAAATTATTGGTTAAATCTATAGAATCCTAAGAATTCTTAGATATTCTTTACTATTTTTAGTTGTGGCCAGTTCTTAACGCATTTAATCTTGTTAGGGCTTACCTTAATTCCTTTTGTGTTAATAACATGTCCTAGGAATTTAAGTTCTGTCTAAAAGAACTTACATTTTTCTAGTTTAAGCTATAAGTGTAAGTTGTTAAGTTTTCTAAGTACTATCTTAACATGTTCCACATAGTCGTTAGGGTTGTCCGAGTAGATTAGGATGTCGTCCATATATGCGATAACAAAGATGTCTAGGTAATATTAGAGTACGTTATTAATAAGCGCTTAAAATGTTGCTAGCGCGTTCGTAAGTCCAAATAGCATAACAGTATACTTGAATAGTCTATATTAAGACCTAAATACTGTCTTCTATTCTTTACCTTCTTTAATCTAGATAAGGTGGTATCCATCGCGTAGGTCTAGCGAGGTGAATACCTTTGCCTGTGCTAGCCTGTCTCGTAGTTCCGTGATATTCGATAGTAGATAGCGATTCTTAATCGTTATATTATTAAGTTTTTAATAGTCTACGTAGGGCCTTAGTTCGCCGCTCTTCTTAGGTACAAACATGAATAGGCTTGCCGCTAGTAACGTTAATAGTTATATATATCCTTTCGCTAGGTTTATCTTAATAAATTCTTTTTCTTGTTAGAGTTCTTTGCCTAATTTTACGTATAATAGTTTAAAGGGTAGCGTCTTCCCTTCTTCTAGGTTAATTGTATAATCCTAAGGTTGGTGCTTAGGTAGATTTGCTTTTCCTTCCTCTTCTCGAAACAGATGGCTCTATTCCATAAACTATTTAGGGATAACGTAGGTTGTGCGTTGCTCTCTTTCCTTCGCAGGAATTAGCTTATCCACTATCTCGCGCTCTATGACCTGGTGGTTCCTGCTAGCGTCTACTAAGGTTAATCTATTCTTGATCTTTAATTTCGAGACTATAGTGTTAATAGCTCTCTTATTTACTATTAAACTCTACTAATGCGTAGGCTTTACTTGCGATGCATAGTCGCAGCACTTAAAGGATAGCATTTGTTATTCCTAATTAATTATAGGGTTGTGCTTCTTAAACTAGGTTAGTTCTAATATTACATTGTGACTGGCTTCCTTAAGGATATCGAGGGTAATCGTTTCCTAGTGTCCATGGATCTTAAGTGTTGTCTTAACCTTGTATTCGACTTGTGGCATGCCTGGCATTAGGTGTCTATTCGCGATATAAATAACATAAGCTTCTACCTTCTAACGCTTATAGAGTCCTGCTCTATTAAGTGCCTTCCGCGAGATATAGCTTTATTATACTCTTAAATCTAGTATAGCCTTTATCCATGTTCCTTTAAGCTAAACCAGTAGCTTAATTAGTGCTTAACTATTAATAGTATTTAGTTCTCTAAAGGCGTCTTCTCTCCTGAGCCTAGGTCTAAAAAAGACATCTTATCTATAGGTGGCTTTATAGGATTAAGGTGTCCTTCCTTCTTCTTCTCCTAAGGCTACTGCTAGGCCTTTTCTAAGAGAGCTTCATCGTTTTCTTCCTTCTATACCGTTTTAATCCTAAGGGTTGTAGTCCCTCTTGGTATGCGATTGAACCTATGCTTTTCTTTTTACTTTTTATGTTCCTTATAATTAGGGTGTAAGTATATTTGCCACTTGTCGGATGCGCATTTTCTATTAACTAGTAGCAATATTACTTAGTTTAACGCTTAGTTAAGGTGTAGAAAGTATCGCGTTTTGCGCTTGTCCCAAAGGTAAATATTATAATAGGCGATAGGGTAGTTAAACCACTCCTATCTACATCGTTAATACGTTCGGGGAAAGTAACTGTATTCCTTAGCTTAGTAATAAATAGTACATTAGTCTTCTCTATAGAGGGTCTATCGTATAGTCTTATGCGTAGGATTACGGTGGTTTAGGTTGTACTATAGTTCGTAGTTTAGGTTTTTATTTAGGTATTTCTTCTTAGGGTCTTCGTGGGCATAGCGGTGGTCCGCCATTTCTCATGCCGCTTTACTAACTAGGTTAGGTTAATAAGCGTGAAAAAATGCTTTTGCGTAGTCTTATTGTTCTATTACTGTAAACCTAAAATCTCCTTCCCTTGGTTAGTGTTTTTCTAAGAAGTTAAAAACATTTATCGTCTTGCTAGTAATAGGTTTGCTCTAGCTAGGGTAAAGTGTAAAAGATTAAGGTATTAGTTCCTTCTCCTTTTCTTTATTATCTAAACTTTCGTGTGCATCCTCGTAGAGTCGTAAGTTAGGTAATTCTAATTATTCTGATTCTTCGTTATAGATATTAATCTGCTTAATAGCGTCTATTACCTGCCATTCTTCGTCGGTGGTTTCTTCTTTATCAACGGATAGTACGTTTAACTATCTAATAACCTTGTTCTTAGATCTGTAGTTCCTAGTAATATAACCTAGTTTATTATATGTAAAACAAGTGCGTGTCTTAGTTCCCTAGCGTTGGGTTCTATCTAAGATGCGCTTATTATCTTTTAGCTAGTAAGAGCCTATTCCTCTTCCTTTCTTTCTAATTATAACATTAAGCTATTCGTAGTAGATTCCTTCTATAGGTTGCGGTCCATAGTTATCTTATTACTACCTTAGTTAGTAGTTAGTCTTTACGGGCAGTCCTATATATCCTTAAGATTAGTTCTAGCGTAGGTCGCGTTCTAGCTCGTACTATACTTCGTTAATTCGAATTACTTCCTTAGATAGTTCTTCTAATATATTAGTCTTAGCTCTAGTGCGTAGGAGTTCCTCGCGCACAGTCCTCTTTAGTCCTTTATAATATATTGCTATAAGGGTAGCGTCATTTTAGTTAATTTAGTCTACATACTTATAGAATTCAGAGTCGTATTCTGCTACAGAGCGTACCTGTCTAAGGCTTTAGATAGCTCGCTCGGCAATAGCTTCTTAGTTTATAACTCTAAAGTACTATTTAACTTTCTCGTAGAACTTGTCGTAGTCTTCCATAATCTAGTTAGTTACGTTATCGGTGTTATTGTCTCTAGCTAGATATTAGTTAAGATAAGGTTAAATCTATTTTAAAGCATTTCCTTTCATAAAGGTTGCAGCAAACATGGTCTTATTAGCGTTATCTTAGTCTTTATTCTTCGTTCCGTGGAAGTATAAGTTAAGTTACAAGATCTAAAGTTCCGTTTACTTGCAGTCTCTATAAAAAAAGTCAGGTTTACTAAAGGTACCTCCCTTAATAGTTATAATACTATCCTTAGGGGTGCCTATTAGCGTGTCGGAAAGGTTATCGTATCCGCTTATATTAAGGGTGTTTAAGATATTAAGTCTAACAGGGTAGCTAATCCCTAAGGGGCTAAGGTTAGTTCTCGGGTAAGAGTAGTAGTAATAAGACAAGGGGTCTTAATAGCTTGCGCGTATTAAAGGGGGCGTTAGTATTAAAGGTGTGTATAGCATAATTAAATCAACAAAGTTGCTTATTTAGATCCAAACGATAGATTAATAAACAGGTTGAACACGAGGTGGAAGAGTCCATCCTCATGTTCCTATATACTTAGCATGCTCGACTTGCTC